>JAHZMX010003218.1:0-17749 GCA_027743895.1 Seira musarum
CAGCCCTGTGACTTTTCCTCTGAAAAAAAGATCATGTACAAGTTTGCAAGTTTGTAGCATTGAAAATTGGGAACCAAATTTTGTGTTCAGTAAAGTCCACTTACTTGTGACCCTGAAGCTCGTAGACAGTTCCTTTCTTTCCTCCAATATCCCAAACGCAAATGTTTTGGTCGAAAGAGCCGGAAAATAGAAACGAAGTATTGGGTTCCCAAAGAAGGGAGCGGATAGACCCTGAATGACCTTTAAACGTTGTAACGCAAGTCAAGCTATCATTTCCTGTCAATTTCAGCATTGTAATTTGACCACTGTAGTCTCCAACGAATGCATGATCGGTCAGGGTATCATACCTGCAAACATTTGAGTTAACAAACAAGTTACAAGTGATTCATTTCGTCATTTACGCATACATTTATTGCTGTTATTAAAATAGGAAACACTCACTGAAGAGCGGTACACCATGCAGCAAACGTATGTGTGGCTAGGATATTAGCACTTCTTGCATCCGCCCACTGAAATGTTTTGTCCCTGGAGACGCTAAGAACTCGTCCCTTCTCGAAATGGACACCAACAACTCTGGCAACATGAGATAGATAATCTCGTCGATGTTCTAATTTGTTACAATCTGGAGCCAAGTTGAATTCCATGACTGTTCCATTTTCCAGGCCAATAAAAACAAGACGTGATTCTGCCGATGTGAACCAAACAAAGATACAGGTTGCCTGAGATGGTACATACTGACAGATGCTAGGCCAATATTGGCCAGAGTCTCTTTTCAGCCAAACTTGAACTGTCCTGAAATTTTAAAAATTAGTATGAGTAACATTAAAGTTGTACTTTTACAAAGTTAACATCATCAAAGAATTATATTTATTCAACTTACTTGTCATCTCCCGCTGTGATGACTCCATCCTCACCAGGAATTAGCATGACATCATTGAGGTCGTCGGTGAATCTATAAAAGATCGGAATACAATTGAATTCATAAAAACTTATAAAAAAGTCGTTCAAGCTTTAAAGCAAAAGATTTCGTCGTACGTTTCTAATTTTGCCTTACCCTTCAACCTTTCCCACCAAAGTCGGCTTCTTACTGGTCGCAAATTTAACGCCAGGCTTGATTTCGGCTGCCATTTTTAAGAGCTCTTCAGCTAGCTTTTACAAATTTTAACTACGGGTAGGGTACCTCACCTGTCAACAGTAAAAAATACTCACAATCAAAACGATAAACGAGACTTCTTAAGCCAATACAAATCAAAATTGTGCTCGTAATAATCTTTAAAAACTTCCTTACCTAATGAGCGTGTCTTATAAATATAAAATTACACTAAGTTTTCATCGAATTATTTGGAAAAAAATCAGATTGGAAGTCGTAGCAGCACCAAAGTCAGCAACGCCTACAATTGATAACCACACAAATTATTTCTTAAAACCCATGACACAACTTAAAAAAGTACACAAATTCACATACCACAAATACAATCGATTACCTTTCACGGATACAGTGATGATTGAAGTTATTGCTGTCATCAAGTAAACGTCGTCAGCAGCTGCACCGTACCAAGTAATGTACATATAATTATTAGTTATCGATGCGATGATGATGTTGTTCCAGGAAAATGCACCTTATCTTCATCTGTCGATCTCTGACTGACTGGTCTCTCTTTTTGATAAGTAGTTAAAAGACCAAACAAATTGCCACCACAGGAGCAAGAGAACATATGACAATGACAGTACCTAATCAAGGATAAGAAGAGCCATATAAATGTAAATACTAAACATTTAACTAAAATGGATACACGTGAATAATTGTCCTCCTCTCAAAAATCTATTATGGTCAACAGGCATGAATGATAAAAATTAAAAAAGCACACGTACGGAATGAAAATACACCCTAAAATGAAAAAAAATACCTAGCTCATGTTGGTTGAATTGAATCGTATCGTGGTTGTTCTTTAGTCGTTCAGATCAGTCCAGCACTTCAGCAAAGACAATCACCATCACTTTAATTCCTAGTTGACTCATAAACATCATGAACAAACACAGCAATGTAATATAGCAATGCAGCAGTAGGCAGAAAAAAATAACTATTTTTGTGCTGCTCTGCTTTTATTATGTGGTAAAGTGAGAAGGGAAGGGAAGAGAGATTCTTCCCATATGAAGCAAAGATTTTTTACGCCAAGTTCAAATTTTCTCTCTAAAAACAAAGTCCGGAAGAGATTTGACTGAACCGGAGAGAGAGTTTGTTTTTGTTTAATTTTTATTATCTTCGTTTGTGCCTCGTGTCAAGAGATGGATCAAAACCGCCCTAGGACGCGAGGCCTGGAAGCTTCGGAGGCGGAAGAAGACGCCAAAGCAATAAAAGCTGCCTTAAAGGAACCTGGAAAGCTCAATTTAAAGAATATCCAGCAAAAGTTGAAAAGAGACTATGGAGGGGGAAAGGAAGCCAGTGAATCTGATGATGAAGAAAGACTGTTTTATAACCAACCGCCTTATGATGATGATGAGGATAATGATGGAAAGCCAGGTGGAAAGAGGAGACGCTACAGGAGAGGTGTTTTAAAGAAAAGGGCTAGATGCGATGGGACTATTGTGGAGGAAGAATATCGAAGACCTCCGGCAAGATTAGCTGCTATTCTAAAGGTTCGGCTTTTAAAGCCTTTCTTGTAATTTTCATTTTCTAAACAAAATTGATTAATGTGAGGGCCCGTTTCATCTTCCAGGAGGAATGCAAGCCCAATATCGAACCGTACAACAAGTCTATGATTGAATACAAACAAATCCGTTTCAAAATTGGGGACATTGTTTCAGTCCAGAAAGACGAGACTAAGTATTATGCTCAATTATTAGGATTTCACATAGATCAGTTTTGTGAAAAATATGCTTCAATACGCTGGCTTCTCCCGAATTCGAATGCGCCGTTAATGAATGGTCGGATTAACCCGGAGGGTCCAGGTCCAGAATCGTTCAGGACATGTAAGAGTTTTGCTAAACTCACTCAATTGTTGCGTTAAACTGGGTGTTAAAATTACAATACTTGTATTTTTCAGATGTCGAAGAAGAGATGCCAATAAATATGAACAGTTGTAAATTTGTTCTTCGACCCCCATCATGGTACTTTAACCAAGGAGCTAGCATCCGCGTTATCCCTGAACGTAGTTATTATATTTACAAGAATAAAATAGTGTTCCTGGATACTCCTTCTCCTACTTTAACGTCTGCTGACAGAACGCTATTAACAAGTGTCTTGAAGAAGTCTTAAAACTGTTGTCTGACTTATACCTATGGTTTAAGTATAGCAGTTCTGTATTTTTATAAAATGAATATTTAATATGTGAAAAGTTAGCCTTTAAGATGTCGTTCTCAATTTTTACTACCGTTTTTGTAAAAACATACAATAAAGGAAAGTGCCTATTAAAATGACAAAATTTAAGCAGCATTCGAAACATTTTCGCTATTACTTAAGCTTAAAAACACATTGACATTCATTATTGATGAATCCGGCTGTGTGCTTTCTCTTGTGAAAGTAAAAGTACAAGACCAACAAGGTCGCTACAATGTGTTTCTGTTATATCTTCTTAATCATATCTCAAAATTTAAATTCCAAAACCGAGTACATGCTCTCCACTACCACTAATCAATACACCGATCAGTGATCTGTATCTGTTTGCTCTGTATTAATTAAAAATAAAACATGATTTATATATATATTCATTGTCAGCATAAAAATCAAATCATCGAGAAGTTGAGTAAGTATGTATTGACAAGGCTGGCAAAAGGAACAAAGCATTGACAAGGCTTTTCTATCAAAATATGTTGATGTGCATACATCTTATTTTCCAAAATTAGGGATTTCCCAAGAACAAGATGATGATGATGAAACCTTAATGGCATGCCGAAATTTCCCGGAATGAGAATTTCGTATCCGATGTTTTTTTTACAAAAAAAGTTCGTATATGCTAAAGAATGTCCTCGCACACTTTCCAGAACGAGGGAAAGCACATATATTACTATCTATCATATAATCTTTACATGGAAAGCATATAGCTTCTAGCTTATAGTTAACCGTCTGGGAAAACCACTCATTGGCAAATGCAAATAGGGGAAATAGTTCAGTCTGGATAATTTAATATTTTCTAGATTTTAATTTTTAAAATGCACTCATTAAATCATTCAAATTTTCATTATTCCCCATTATTATTTTTTCTTTGTATCAAAATAAAAAATTTTCGGTTGTATAATTTTTCAAATCCGTTGTGATGTTTCACATTTTAATTATGTTCAAAATTAACTGCAGCTGATACGACAAAAATGTTGGGACGAAAACAAAGCCTTCGGCCTGAACCCATTCTAACAGATTACGGGCCAGACGAAGCTCTGAGTGATCACACAGACATCGAATGGGTAAGTTCATACCTAGGTCATGAAGAACCCATAGAGCTTTAAATATAACAAAGAAAGTTATTTGAATTTTGCACATTTTTCTTGCAGACATGGGTCCGAAGACTTCTCCGCTTGTGTGCATTAGCTTCGCTAGTGTCAGTATGCTTGAACACGTCCCGAACTTTCGAACGCTACCCCTTCCTCATGTACAGCACGTTCGTCGTCGACTTGGTCGTAACATTCCTATTCACCGCGGAGATGATTATCAAGATGAATATACGTGGCTTATTCAAGAAAAATGGCTACTTTAAAGATCGTTGGTGCATATTTGACGCATTCATGGTTTTCTTTCACTGGATTTCACTCATTTTGCATATGTTCGAGATTTTGGAGTTTGTACCACCGTAAGGATTTTTAAATCTTACAGAAATCTCAAACAATCAATGAAAAATTAACAAACTGTTTCATTCATTCTTTTTTCTCCAGTTTTTCCTACCTGTCAATATTGCGGTTTCCGCGACCACTCATCATGATACGATTTATAAGAGTCTTCCTAAAATTTCAGATGCCAAAATCACGCATAAATCAAATCTTTAAAAGATCTTCCCAGCAAATTTATAATGTCACATTATTCTTCGTTTTCTTCATGAGTTTGTACGGCTTATTGGGGGTTCAATTTTTTGGCGAATTGAGAAATCAATTGTGTTGAAAAGGGAGTGAATAGCAGGTACGCATCTCTAAAAATATACAAAGCGCAAACTCACTTGACAATATTTACAGCTATTTCTCTCCCTAAAATTCTCTAGCACTATCACAATCAACAGTTTGGCTATTCCCGATACCTACTGTTCAATGGATAATGAGTCTGGTTATCAATGCCCGCAAGGTTTTGAGTGCATCCGGCTCGGTAATTAAAAACACATACAAATCAATTGAAAACTAAAGGAAATGTGAACTCACAATAACTTTCACCCTTTTCTGTCAGATATTTCACGGAAGAGGCAGGGATTCACCGGGTTTGATGAATTCGGTATGTACAATATTTTCAAAATAAATTAAAATCGTCAATGATTGCACAATTACTTTTATGGTTTCGTTAATATTATGCAGCCACCAGTTTATTCACCGTTTACCAAGCATNGTTAATATTATGCAGCCACCAGTTTATTCACCGTTTACCAAGCATCCTCTCAGGAAGGCTGGGTTTACATAATGGCTCGAGCAATTGATTCTCTTCCGGGCTGGAGAGCCCCACTTTACTTCGTCACAATGATATTCTTTCTGGCTTGGCTTGTGAAGAACGTTTTCATTGCCGTGATCACAGAAACTTTTAACGAGATTCGTGTACAATTCCAGCAAATGTGGGGCACGCGTGCTACAGGTCGTCTCGCTGATGACCACGCCATTAAGGTGCTAACAGGTGATGATTTTGGCTGGAAGTTAGTTCAAATCGACGGTGATAAGCAGAAGGGCTTAGCCCCGTGGCCGTTTCAAGTTATTCTTATGTCAGCGGCTTTTAGGTAAGTTGAGGGAATTTATATAACAATTAGAAGTTAGCTTTGTCAAACACTCATCATATTTCAATCATGGAAACGAGGGTTTGGGGCATAGTAAGAATGTCAAAGGTGAAGGTATTTTTATAGGCTTTTGGTGATGTGCGCAATTTTGACGAACGCCATCTTCGCTGCAACCATGCACTTCAGTCCGGAGACACATGAAGATATTGAACGATCTCCTGAAGCAATAAACAAATATTACTACACTGAAATTGGCTTCACCATCTTTTTCAACGTCGAAGCCGTCTTCAAGATTTGGTGCTTGGGTCCTAAGAATTACGTTAAACAGGCTATTCACAAGTTTGAGTTACTCTTGGCTGTTGGAACGACCATCCATGTATTACCTGGATTTTATCTTAGCGCATTTACGTATTTTCAGGTAATTAATTGTAGTAAAAACCATTTATTTCTTGAGTCGTTCATAAAAGTAATATAATAATTTTGTGAATATATAAAGGTGCTACGGGTGGTGAGACTTATGAAGGCGTCTCCCATGCTTGAAGATTTTGTTCACAAAATTTTTGGACCCGGCAAAAAACTGGGTTCCCTGGTCATCTTCACCATGTGCTTACTCATTATTTCTTCCAGCATTTCTATGCAGCTATTCTGCTTTCTCTCGGATTTTACCAAATTCGAGACGTTTCCTGAAGCATTCATGAGTAATAAATCATGACATACACAAAGCTTAGCTTTCATTAATTTTAATCATAAATATTCACGGCTTATTATACTGTTCCCTACAGGTATGTTTCAGATTTTAACGCAAGAGGCTTGGGTTGAAGTTATGGATGAAACGATGGTTCGAACAGATTCGTTAGCTCCGATCGTTGCAATCTATTTCATTTTATATCACTTGTTTGTGACATTGATTGTGTTGAGTCTTTTCGTCGCTGTCATCTTGGATAACTTGCAACTTGATGAAGATATTAAAAAATTGAAAACAGCTAAAATTTAGAGAACAGTCTGCTGAAATCAAAGGTAAATGAATGTAATATATTTTCGTATTTAAAAAAATCAACATTGCTAGAATTTGTTCTTTGATTTTCAGAAAGTCTACCTTGGCGTCTCAGAATGTTTGAGAAATTTCCTGATAGCCCTCGCATGGCTCGTCTGAATAAACTACCTTCAGATTTTATTCTTCCTAAGGTACGTGAAAGTTTCATGAGGCAATTTGTCAGTGAAGTTGACGATGAGGACAATATTAATCCTATCATACTTGGGAATCATAAACTGAACTGGGCAATGGATGAGCCACTTTTGTACAAAAAGCAAAAGATTTTGAAGCTACTTACTCCAACATTGAGAGTCCGGAGCATGAATAAGCTTCTGAAAAAGTAATTTCAATTCATATTCGATCTGAGAAACTTTAAGGGTCATGCTATTAAAATGGCTTTATTGATGGCTTTTTAAAAGATATTTTGTCATCGCTCTCATTTCGGATTCGAACAATCAACGAATGGTTCTGGGAGATTCAGGTCCTATTCCTATCCCTGGAAAACAGGGATTTGGTCCTCAAGGAACAGTGAACTTCAAAAACAGACTTGACCAGAGAAAGTCAATGCGAAGGAGTATAAGATCTGGCTCACTAAAGCTAAAACAAACGTACGAACATTTCCTAGAAAACGGCCAAGCTAGTGCTTTGACACGAATGGTAAGGAGTCCTCATGACATCGACATAAAATTATTGCAAGCCAAGAAGCAGCAAGCAGAAATGCGAAGGTACGCTTGTGAAGATTTAAATGACAAGTAATACTTACCTTAGGTCCTGCCGATTTTTAATTATGAACTTTTTCTTCAGAAATCAACGTGAAGAGGATTTGCGAGAAAACCACCCGCTTTTTGATACACCTTTGTTTTCTGTACCACGTGAAAGTAAATTCAGACGAATCTGTCAAACAATTGTTTCCGCAAGATATGATCCGAAATTGCGAGATCCAATCACTGGACAAGAAAGAAAGATGAAGTACAAAAGGATGCATAATCTCCTTGGTTTAGTTCCGTATTTGGATTGGATGATGATCTTTGTCACCACAATTTCATGCATATTTCTTGCACTTGAGTCGCCTTCGTATCGCGTCATGGACGAGCTTCCGTTGCAAATTGCGGAATACGGCTTTGTTACACTGATGAGCCTTGAGCTAACTATGAAGATATTGGCTGATGGAATGGTCTTTACTCCAAACGCTTTTCTCAAAGATGCTGCAGGAATACTGGATTTGTTTATTTATGTTGTAAGCGTACAAACTGACGTTTGTAGGAGTTTTCTCTGAAAAATTATTCGTAATCGGGTTTCAGTCGACCATGCATGTTCTTTAATCTTTTTACAGGTACCGATATAAGAGATGTTCTTGCTAAAACGATTGCACCTGTAAGGAGACAATAATTATACATAGTTTATTACGTAGCTGACGTCATCAGCGGAGTATTGATTTCGATTGGGTTGAGTGTGTGTGTGTCTGTGATAACATTCGAAAGAGGTCACCGATTGACCTCAAATTTGGAACAAAGGTTCCTGGCGCACTGGGGAAGACACCTATTTCTTTTCAGAATTTTCGGTAAACTATTAAAGGCAGAGCCAAAGGTTAAAATTTTTTCTGAACGAAACAAATGGCTTTTAATAGCTTATTCGATAGCCCTTGAAAAATAGAGTAAGATTGTTATTTTAAAATTTCGCAATTTTTAACGGTCAACGGCAGGAAGCCTTTGAATTTCTTTTCACTGCAACATATGGCTTGTGATTGCTCTTTTGAAAGCCATTGGAATGTTGAGTATAACTGCTGTATTAATTTTTAGAAATTCGTTAACCGTCGACGGCCGCGGACGGTTAAAGTGTTTTTTTATGGAACATGGCATGTAACATCTCATTCGACAGGTCTCTTCATACACTTTTCATTCAAACAAGTTGAAATGCCATTCATGTGCAGAATTCGTGGGTTCAAGTGCGAAGAGCTGTTTTCTTTGACAGTCTATGGAACTTGGCAAACATTAAAACACTATTCTGAGAACAATTCTTTCGCCGTTAACTCTGTTCAGCTACGTCGTTATCGCTGCTGTTGACTTTCTAATGACAAAATTCTGAACGTGACTTGTTTTCTTAGATTCATGCAATGTACATTCACGTATTCGTTTTCTTGGGATGCATGATTGGGCTCACACTTTTCGTGGGCGTTGTCATCGCCAATTATTCAGAAAACAAAGGTACTGCCCTCCTTACCGTTGATCAAAGGAGATGGTGTGACTTGAAGAAGCGTCTGAAAATTGCCCAGCCTCTCCATCTCCCACCTAGACCGGATGGACATTATTGTAGAGCATTCGCTTATGATATTACGCAACACATTTGGTTCAAGCGTTTCATCGCAATCGTCGTTTTGGCAAATAGCGCGTTACTCTGCATTCGCGTAAGTTGTCCCAAAAACAAAATTGCAAATGACAATGAAAATGTGATATGATGATGTTTTAACAGTTTATGTTGAGACTGAAAAGACGGTGAAAATATGATATAAATCTATGTACATAATGAACTGAATTTATGTTCTTTTCACTTGGATGCGTCACTTGGATGAATTACAATAAAATAAAATATGATGATATTGAACTTCTTTCTTCACAGTGGGAAAAAGACGATGGAGGAAAGCCGGTTGGATCAGACGACAAAGAGTGGTTTTCATTAGAAAACCTCTCGTCCGTGTCAACCAGAACACTTTCGACTGTGTCCGCAATTTTCACTGGCGTATTTGTCGTAGAGGTGCTGTTGAAAGTGATAGCGTTCACACTGAGAGGATATTGGCAGTCTCGCAGAAATCGATATGATCTTTTCGTGACCGTCATGGGGGTAGCTTGGATTGGGGTTTGGAACATCTTTTCTATGGTACGATGACACTAAGTTGTCGTCTGTCGTGTTTGTTTGGATGCTTGCCTAAAACTGCCCACATGTTTTTTTTGCAACTTTTGCTTTTCTTGGCAATACTAATTTTTAACTCATTCCTCAGACACTTATTTGCTTGAGTCGTGTCATGACTAATGACATGCTCCATTTGAGGTTTTGTTGAAATGAGAAACGTTATCTTAAATTTTCATTCATTTGATACAGAGATATCCGGACATGTCATTAACATTTGGTTACACCGTGATCATTCTGCGGTTTTTCACCATCACGGGGAAACATGCGACGTTGAAAATGCTGATGCTTACCGTTGTTGTCTCTGTCTACAAAAGCTTTTTCATTATCATGGGAATGTTCCTCCTCATTGTCTTCTACGCATTCGCTGGTGTCATCCTCTTCGGAACTGTCAAGTATGGAGAAGGGGTAAGCAGGCACGCCAATTTCGGCACTGCTTCCAAGGGTGTCTCAATGCTTTTCAGGATTGTCACGGGAGAAGATTGGAATAAAATTATGCATGACTGCATGGTCCAGGTGAAGTGATTAAATCTAGTTTGAAGCGAATTAAAGTCAGTGGGAATTACCTGAACATTTGACAATGCATAAATCAATGTTATATAGCCACCTTACTGCACATCAGGGCGCAATTTCTGGGAAACTGATTGTGGAAACAAAACAGCAGCTATGGCGTACTTCTGTTCCTTCTACGTTATCATCACTTACATTGTCCTTAATTTACTTGTCGGTAATGGAAAATGCCATACCTAAATGCTTTTATCCATTTTCTAGATTCATTAAATTGAGTGGTGTTTAAAATAAATGTCTTATGTTGCCCCAAAGCTATTATCATGGAGAACTTTACCCTTTTCTACTCAAATGAAGAGGATGCCTTGCTCAGTTATGCTGACATCCGCAATTTCCAGAACACTTGGAATGTGGTCGATGTTTATCAAAGAGGAATGATCCCTGTGAGACGGGTAAATATGGCACCTATTCTAATCAATAAATGTCCGTAATCCTCTGAAGACGTCCCATCGTCTTCCTCCTGACACAAAGCCTAAAAGCCTATTTATTTTCTACCCCGCAGGTGAAATTCATATTACGACTCTTACGGGGGCGATTAGGTACGGGAGGAATATGAAATATATATTTATTTTTTTACAAATATTTTTCACGCAATTTTCTGAGCATTTTGACAGAGGTAGATCCCCATAAAGACCGGCCACTCTTCAAGCATATGTGCTACGAGGTGGAAAGGTGTGAAAGAAGCTGTTAATTTCCCAATAGATTGCTATTAAGAGTATCACCATTAAAGTATCTTTCTTTCGTTTTCATTCTTCTGTGTAGGCTACACAACGGTGAAGATGTCACTTTTCACGATGTCCTAAATATGCTCTCATACCGGTCTGTGGACATAAGGAAGGCATTACAACTTGAAGAATTGCTGGCAAGGGAAGAATTGGAGTTCATCATTGAGGAAGAAGTGGCAAAGCAAACTATACGGACGTGGTTGGAAGGTTGCCTGAAGCGAATTCGAGCGGTGAGACCTTATTCAAATTTTGTATTCCTTTTTGCATATGCCTAATATAATATTTTATGCGGAAAATTACGTATGTTGTGTATGCAGAAACAAATGCAACAACAACAACAAGCGAGTATAGTAGCTGGACTCCGAGCTGAACAATATTCAGTATTACCTCCGCCAACCACAACCATCGTAACCCTGGAATCTTCAGAGCCGCCAGTAGGAATTTCCGGGGCGTCCCCAACCACATCGATCTTAGCAACACCAACACCAACTGGACAAGTTTCCACGCTACAAGCCCAGTCCAGCTCATCCATAACGTCACCTTCCTCTTTTCCAGAGCAACAGCAGCAAGAGGGACATCCGCCCCACCAACATCCACCTTTTGTTCTTCAACCATCCGTGAGCTCCATGACTGGATCGTTGGGCCCAGAGACGACGAAATCTTCGATGAAACAAAGATTGGGACGGTCACTTGATATGAGTGAGCCTTCTGTTTCTCATGTTTCATCTTCGTCAAGGTCAGACAGTGTTAGTTCTGGAAGTGATGTAAAGAGATTGTCTTTCCTCGTGACGAAAGACACTCAAGGTCAGCAATCTACGGATGCAATTTCATGGGATGAGCAGCAGCAACAACAGCAGCATGCGCCAGGGCATGGCCAAGTTAGCATTGATTCCAAGGGAAGGCCAACTAAAAAGGGCATCACAGATCATTCTGGTCCTTCTTATGGACGCCGTGTCTGTGAAATTAAAGGATGGTGGGCTGATACTCTTTCCCATGATGATGAATAGATTTGGTGCTTTGCATAAACCTGCTTACGTGCCATTAATGAAAATGAAGATGTATTTAGATGTGAAGGTTTCTAAAAAGGCACTTTCTTAGGCTTCTAATTAGATTGAGAAAATGTCATTTTGGTAGTATTTCCAACAAAAATGCTTTTCAGTATTAATTCATTTCCATTTGCGAGCATAAAACAATAGCTCATGAATAGAATAATTATGTTTGCTTTAATTAAGCATGCCAGTCAATGTTTAATTACAAATGAAACAATAGTTTTTCTCTGCAGTGAAAGTATTACAATGAAATGAAGCAGTATTATTACAAACTTTCCTGAATAAAGTCAACAAAAGAAAACAACTTTGCAACATGCAAAACTTTCATTCTCATCTATTATTTAAATTCCATTAATTACAAACGATCCGTGCAAAGGGCAGATGATAATTTAATTTTAGCAGATTTCAGATAAAAGAAGGAAGTCTGGCGTATAAAAATCATTCTCAAGTAAAATTTTGAAATTCATTTATCTCTGTAAAACTAAATTACAAAGTTATTTCCTTTTCTTATTTTTTTACGATCCCAAATCCATGTACACTTTATCTAAAGCTCAGCATGACGAACGGGGAAAGCCACTCTATTACTCTTCTTGCCAAGAAAAACCGTTCCTTTAAGCAGAATGCAGGTTTTTTGGTTGTAGTTCTCGTAACACTTTTTTATCTATGGTCTTTTGAGTTGAATGTATACTTCAATTTTAAGCCTTTTCCAGCAAAAATAAAACGCATTTCCTTCTCCTTTTCGTTCAAAAAGATCTTGTTTCATGAATCTCTGGACAAAAAACTGCGTTTTTCTACCGACATAATATATCCCCTTTTTCTTTTAAAAAAATCTCCAAGCGTTCAGAAAAAATCAAATTGTTCTTTCCCTTTATTCTACAATACATCACGTTAACATTTATACCATTTTTTTTCCTGAATTCTCGGTCAACATTGACATTTTTATCTTGGAAAAAAGTAAAAGTACACTTGAGCTGAGTGAGTGAGAAAAAGCTAAGCAGCTCTCTAGTCTTTTGATGGCATGTCGATGGCTTTCAATTTCTTGTCCGTGGAACATGAGACAAGCAAGAGCTTGAGTTTTTTTTTCACAACTTTTACCCTTTACCAATTCCAGAAAGTCGGCAAGGGAGTAAAAATTGAGTGGGGAGAAACAAGATTTACTTTTTTGTGCATGAATTCACTCCTTCATAGTTTATTGAGTGGTGGAATATAAGCCGAAGTCGAATGTATTGTGATTGTGATATGGCAATCGCATACGGAAATACATGTTTGCATTTATGTGCTTTTATGTTATGCAATGAGCGCAAAAATAATGAGATGCATTGCAAGTGAAACTACGAAAAATGCCTGTGTTTCATATACCGTGAAAACTCTAAAGAACGCCCTGAAAGAAAAGGTGGTAACCACTTTTCAAGATTCTAAAATGGAACATGACTTTCTTGATTTGCCTTTTAACTCTATTCATTTTAGCCTAGCAGTTTTACAACTTTTACGTTATGCATGCTCCAGAAAAAAAAATCAGCAGAAGATCCGAATCTGACTGAGGCAGCAGTTACGTATTTTATTACTATTACGTACGTACTGGATACATAATATGATTATTACCGGCAGCGAGGATTTTTTATTTGGCAACGCATTAAGATTTACTTTACACGGATTCCGTGGTTTGGTTTGGTTCGTGAACTACCTGATATTCCTTGCACATGTATGTTTTGTATAAAGGAACTTTGGTTCAATTTTTTTTGCTGCATCATCAACAATATGATAATGGATTCGTTTTCCATATTATGTGGTCCCACTGAGAGTATGATTTTCCGTCACAAACCGTTTAGGACTAGAGCTACTGCGTTTAGCTCTTATTCACTTTCCCCATCTTTTATGGTGTTCTACTCAACCGAGAAATTGGAGTCAGTTTAAGCAAAAACTATGATGATGATCATGTTATGCATTTTTGTTTGCTTTAACGTGTTTGCATTAACCTGTTTTTGCATTAGTCCATCCAACCAAACCAAAGTCAGGTCTTGCTGTTTGCTAAAAAAAAGTTTCTGCGTTGCATGGGTCCTTTGAATAACCCTGGTTTGGGTATGCCAAAGCCTAGAGGGAAAGTAAATATAGTTTTTTTTTTGGCTAGCTCAGATAGGACTTTGCTTCATGAGCAAACAAATCTTACTTGAGTTGATTGTGTGTTAGAGCTAGAAGAATACAAAAAAAAGACTGGTGCGGCCGTGCCGTTGTTGCCATTTGCCATCCCTTAAAAACTATGAATGGGCTTGTGCATGACAGTAAAATATGAAGGAATGAATCTACTCTGAGCATTTATTGTCATGCTATCATATCATAACTAACATGCTTAACTAAACTAACTACGGAGATGTTGTTGAAGAGGGAGTTTTCGTTAAGGTAGGTGGAACGGACGCACGCTGCTGAAAGGATGAAAGCCTGCTGCGGCAACAAAGTTTAAATGCCAAGCCAAACGAAACGAAACCATACAGCCATGGCCATGCCAGGAAGTGAATGAAATGAACGAGTAGGGAAAACAACATAAAAAATGTTTCATTTTCCAAGAGAAACGAGTAAAGTAACACCAAACCAAATCCCGCGTGTGTGGATGAGAGGATCCACTGCATTGCCCTGCTGTGTGGAAGTGGGAAAGGAAAAAGCATCCTCAATCATCTCGAAACTAAACTCCTCCACTCTATTAAGCCGAACTCTTTGCATACATGAATGAGTAATCAAGGAAGAAGATGATGATGGTGATGCTGCTGCTGATGAGAATGATCGTAGACACCAAAATCGTTATCATCATCTGACTGAAGACTGAAATGATTATGTCGCTGAGCCTGATTCTAAAATTCTGATTGTGAGTTTGTGAGGGAGTCTCTGGATTGCAGAAAAGATTCTCTCGTTGGAGAATGAATGGCTGTTGCTGGTATGTTGTTGTGTTTGTGTTGTCGCTTGGAAAACAAGATAAAAAGTCACTCGGGTAATGAACAAACGAGCGCTTTTACTATGACAAGAGAGGAGACACTAGACTAGAATGAGAGAGAGATTCCCCTTTTTTCTTCTAAAAAGCCTGTGACTAAAATTTCATGACCATACACTCCAACAACTCCGAGTGAATACCCGGTTATGATGCAATGTAATGTGTTGTTAATCATGCATGCGTCCTATTACGATGAAATGAAAGGCATGGCACATGACATGACATCATATTTATGCACTCAATTTCTTTGAGATATCAGGAACGGGTGTGATGATTGTGAATGGATGGATGCGAATGAATTCATCTTCGTTATTTCGCGATCTCAATATTTCAATTTGATGAAACTCTCTTTGATAAATCATGCTCTTTCGCCAGACCAAGACAAGAGGTAATTTATCCAGAAAAGTATTCGAGTTTTTTGGATCATGGGAAAAGTTCAAATCCTCAATATATTTTGGTCTCATTGATCATGGTTCAATGCACTGGTATGTGCAATGTGATATTTAAATTTCTGGCATTTAATCATTAGTTTTTTTTCTAAACTACGAAAAATCTCTCGAAAACTTCACTTTTTGAGATGATGCCAATAGGTACATTACATGAGCATCACAACCACAACACAACCTTGCTCATCGCTCGCGTGGTTGTGATGATGGAAATTAGTACGACAGGAAGTCTTCTTTATTCAAAACTCATTTCACGAGTGGGTTTCCGCTTTACATATCTTTATTCGACTTTAGTGATGATTATCAGCAAAAATATTTTTCTAAAAAATGTAAACACAATTTGTTATTTGTCACAATTGATAAGGATTTGAGAGCTACAATTCTCGTTATGCCCCAATGTCAGCTCCTGTATTTTTAAACATGCGTCATGTCAAGTAAAATGCATTCTACGTCTGAAAATTTGTCGATTACAGCTTAAGTGGAATAGTGCATTAGGAACGCTCCCAAAGTGTTCCTCATAATCTGTGTGTGGGATGCGTGAACATAGATGACTTGACATTTCAGATTTATTTAGGCTAAACAGGAATACGAACGAGTGCATCAAGGAGCATGCATCCGTGGCATTTTACCATGATGATGATGACGATATAATATCAACATGATCAGAGCTTGATAACAACGTTGGATAAAAAGACACGAGTTTTAGAGTTTTTAGAATCCTCATTTGAATAGTCGACATACTGCCGAAAATTTTATTCGAATCGTGATCATGATTACTAGATTACCCACGCCACACAAAAATGAGCTTATCATTATTTTATAGAAGCAGAAGAGACATAGACATTACGGACGCATCGTATTTAAGTCTTAGAGTCGTAACAGACTGCAAGCTTTGCTTACCTACTTACCCTTCAAAGCTTTTACGTTATCATTATAGATTTAATGAACGTTTCTTGTTCTTGTGGAGTGAAATAGTGTTTTTATATGAAACTTTTTGAAAGAGTTTTTCCTTTATATTATAATGTAATATAACAAAGTTTACTCCTGAAGAAATACGAAGGAAGCCAAAACTATTTTGCTGGCCAAAAAAGTAGTAAAGTTTTTTAGGTGGGAGCCTGATTGTGAGACTCGGTGGTGTGGCTGCTGCTAGTATAAGTATGTTAGTGCTTGCTATTTGCTGACTTTGGCCCCAGATGCAAGGTAAATATACATATGCGAAGTAATAAATAACATTATTCCCTAAAAGAACTATTTTTGATTGCTAATCGATTCTCATACTCATAAAAGGCTGAGTTCAGTGCCACTCGCTACCACTACCAAATACTAATAGTGGTACACCGTATAAGAAAGTAATGTGATAAAAACATGAAAAATGGAAGAAATCACATCATTTCATAATAAATTTGAAAAGTCCAGTTCCAACCATTTCTTTGCTCTCCTTTAAATGTTATGGCTATTTTTAGTAATTCAGTAATAGCCTCTGCCATTAATAATGTCGTATGATTTAAAGCCATTCCATTTCATTTGCTTAAATTGCTATTATATTTATTTCTTTGCCGGCAAACCAAAAGAATGAAATCATTATGGATCTTGTTGAACATGAAAGAATGCCTATTGCTGATTCCCCAAACTAGACTTAGGCGACCTCATTACTTCACGATATCCTTCATTAAATTGGTTTAGTTGATGGGATGAGATAACGCGGCTTCATTTAACTTAAAATATTTATTTAATATTCTGATTATTTTTCCATTTCGTTCCATAGACATTCGTCATTTCTCCAGCTTCATGAAAAATTTGACTACGGTCTTCCACATTCTATTCACGTATAAAAATAAAAATGAATAATTGAGTCGTTTTACATTTTCTGTTTCTGGTATTTCTAAAAAAAAAATGCTTATGAACTAATTCTAAAATTCCATTCAAATCATCACCTTTGCCAGGTACCCTCGTGCTCGTTCCTCAGAGAAGAGGAAAAACGTCTTTGATCGTTCCTTCGTTTCACTAAAGTGAAGATTTTCCCCTTTTGCATTACATTTTTAATATTACTCCGGAAAAGTACGTACAATTATGGTTTGCATTGCATTCAGTTAGTTTTGCTTGGACTTGTAAAGACAGATGAATAGATGGATGTGCTCAACTCAGCTCACT
>JAHZMX010003219.1:0-29974 GCA_027743895.1 Seira musarum
AAAAAGAGTTTAAGACGAAAACTTGAACTTCCTTTTCATAATTCTTGCAAGCATTTTTTTTCTGGAACCACTTCTGATATAAAGGAGCAATATCAGCAGAGTTGTGGGAAAAGCGTCAGCAGAAAAAAAGCCGTATGACGCAAGCAAAAGAACATTAACACGAACAAGTAATGGGAAAAGGGACTTGCATGCACCACCAACCAAACCGAACCATTGCCATAGCCAATCGGCAAGTAAAAAGCTAGTCAATGTGCGCCGGTAATATAAAATGCCATGATATAATATGGGCACACAGAAGAGCAAGAAAAAAAGAATCATGACGATGGGAGCATGGGATGTATGACTTGGCTGCTTATGCTGGTCTGGTCTTGTGTGATGTGATGAGATCAGTAGGTGAAAGTGGAACGTTAAAAAAGGGCCTTTTCACAATAACGGTCTTTTTGAATGAAACAAATAATCCAATTAAAGTGAAAGTTAGGTGAAAGTATATGACTTCACACAATAAGATATGATGATGCTGTTGATAAAATGATAATCATCAATGCAAAGACATGGCAGAATGGCTCTTTCAAACGATGTATTTAGCTGGAAAACTTGATGTGATATGAAAAATTTAATTTAATGTGGTGAACCTTAAAATCATGTTTACTCATGAATCATCTCATCAAGTATGACTGAATTTAATTACGAGTTAGGTGGTAGGTTAGTGATAAAAATAAAAGTGGGAGGGAAATTTCATTTGGTAAAAAATTTGATTTTATAAGAGGGTGTGCGTGCCAAGAACAAAATAGTGAAAAGGTTGAACGTATAAAGGTCTCATCTAGGTATCAACTACATTCCACATAGATGTCACACGTTATTGTCGTCACAATTGAAATCAAAATTGAAGAGAGTAGCAAGTAGCAGTAAGCATTTCACTCCATTATTCATTGAACCTTTTCATTGAAGGGCATCCGAATTATTTCTTATCCACACTTTGAAGAAGTACTTAGCCCGCGTTTTCCGTTTCAAGACTGTATTGGAGAAAATGTCAGTGAAAAAGATGAAATCCAACTTGATTAATTCGCTTCCTTTGTGAAAGATCACTCAAGGGACGGCAGTGAAGAGTGGAGCCGAAGAGCCTTTCCCTCTTTTTATTCTTCATCTACTTTTCCTATCGTTTTCTTTTCTCCTTTCCTACGAGAAATGTCTTGGTCTTGAACCGACTGGCTTTTTCGCTGTTTGACGTAAAATGCAGTATTTTTAAGCTATTCCATCCTTTTTTGCCCTTGATTCCCTCTTCGGGTCAAGCTTTTTAAGGAAGGGACAATAAAAAATGATTCATGTCACAGAAAATGTCTTTGTTGCTTGCTCTTGCTGACATAACACTGACAAGCAGGGAGTCGTTTTACAGTTATCTAGGGACAGTAGATAAACACATGAGCATAAAAAAGCCAAAGTCATATTATTCCTTTTTTATGGCAAACGGAGAAAGTAAGCCTGAGCAAAGTGAAGTGAAAGCGTGCAACGAAGAAGCATGCTTTCCTTCTTACATTCATGCCGTTTTTTTGTGAACGAACGGGAAAGTGAAGAAGAATCAAGGGGAAAATGTGCTCCATTTACAATTTCTATTGCCGGGGAACTGTGAAATAACGGTATAGTAGGACTCTCTGTCTTATTCCCAGGATTGAGGCATGTGTGCATATATATTTTATATTCTTTCACTTTGTTTTGGAATGACGTCTTTGTGACGAAACATGACGCAAATCCGATGAGTCTCGACCGAAACGAACGATGAAGGCAAGTATAGGAGTAGTAGTAGCAGCAGCATTATTGGTACAGGAGCTATTATGGCCAAGCCAGGCAGAGGGAAAGAAAATGTTGGTGCTTATGTAGTGTTTAGTATTATCAAGATCACATCACGAGAGAATGAGAGTGCATTTCATGTCTCCCTTTTTTTACTCCAGCAGTTTTCATAAACTATAAAGCTTACCCAAATGCCTGGTGGCGAGCAAAAAGCTGCTACTTTCTCCGTTTGGTGCTAAAATGTTGTTGGAATTCGAAATGCCTATGAGCTTTAGTGTTTCTCATGAAATACAATAAATACGGCTCTTCTTCTTTGCTGTACGGTTTTGTGGGAATTTACGCAGAGTCCAAAAAGGCAACTCTATTTAAGCTTAAGCTTTTTTTTTTGTTTGTGTCGCGTTGACTTATTGTCTGTAATATAGGCAGTTGTTTAAGTTTGAATTGGAATTCAACATTTTTGATTCGAGACGACACGACAGAAATGGATGTAGAGTAAGTGAACTAAAGCTTGCAGGCAAAAAAATATGTACCACAGTTTTTTCTCAAGCTTACTTTCTCTACTTGCCTTGAAATGAAATAGGCTTTGCAATTTGCAAATCACTCATTCCTTGAAAAAACTGGGATGGGAGTGAGAGCTAACTTGACGGGGGAAACAACGAAATAAGCAGTTTCAATATTGGCTTACTTTTCAATGTAGAACACGGGGTATGTTGTACCCAACCCGGCTTTTAGAGAGAGAGAGCGAAAGAAAATGTGTTTTTTTAGGTAGTTGCTTGTCTATCAAAATATGAAACATGAAAATTGATGAAGCGATATGACATTTCGTTATTTCTGTTTAGGTTTTTTTATGCGTGAATAGTATTTACAGCTAAAAAGGGAAATACAATTTCGATTCCGATAATTTTCTTACTTTCCCTTGCTTGTTCGATCATGTGTTACTTTTGGAGGACAGCCTTGAGGAAATGGTGGGAAGGAACTAGGACCATATTTACTACATTTACTACTACTTCTTGTTATTACTTACTTTTGCTTGCACTACGTGTGTACTTTATGAATTATTGATGAAAATGGAAAGGCAAATAAGCTACTGAAATTCAAGGAGAATTAAAACAACGTTTACTTGTGATGCGATGCGTAATGAGAGGAACACTTGTGTGTTCTTCACCTTTCCCGAGTTTGTAGAATGTTGAAGAGAAAGTACATGAAATACTTGGAAAGAGTAAGAGAGTCTTCAGTACAGTAAACATAAGTAATAAGTAAAATGTAATATTTTATGCTTATGCTCGTGTAAATGGCTTTAGGCTTATGGTTCAATGATGATGATGATGAGTCTTTTTACCAGTCCAAAACTTGTTTACGCATTCTACTGTGTAGTACAATAGAAGCCAATCCTAATAGGCTTTCATAACAGAATTTCGCGATGATGATGATGCGTTTGCATATTTTATGCTAACTAATTGGCTTTCAGAGTGAGTGAATGAGAGTGAAAGGAGTTGACGAGTGGAATTCACAAAGTCCTTCAGATCAAATGGTGTCCTTGTGCGAATACCTTATGTATTACAGTACATGAGTTAGATTTGTAATTGTAAGTCTTCATAAATGAAAAGTAAGCAAAACCAATTTACATCTTGAATTTCGTTGGAAATCTGGCAAGTGAATGTACGAGCAAATGAAGCAAGCAAGCAAAAAATCATACAAAACGTGTAAATAGAGAAAATTAGGCATTATGAAATATCATAAATTAATCATGTTAAGTAATAAGCAATTTGTATAAAAGTTTTTTAGAATAAACTTGGCTATAAATATAAATAATATAATATGTTAAACTTAATAATAATGTAAAGTTTAGAAATTGCATAGAATTTTATTCGTTGAATAACAATACCAAAAAGGATGTTTCGCAAAAGTAGTTGTAAACACGAAAAAAAATTTATGCAATGCAATAGGAAAGACATCTAACTGTGCTCACGATTGAAATGTAAATTGGGAAAAGCAGGGAAACTCGTAGTTATCGCTGATGTGACATGATGACCTTTTCTCCGAATCTCATTTTCCGGATAAAAGTGAAAGTTTACATAAAATTTTTTTTCTGTCAGAATCTATTGATGATGTCAAATGAAGACGTACATCTATCCCCTTGAAGTCTGGTCTGGCTTGGATAGATGGATGTTGAGTGTTGTTATTATAATACGATGTTGTACTCTGCTGCTCTGCTTACTTCAATGCTTTTTCAGACTTGTTTTGAGAACCGAGTTCAATTTAGACCTTTTACCTTTCCGCTTCTATTTTTTCCTTCGTTCGACAACTATTTGTAGTTAAGTACTTCCTGACGCAAAAACTCCAGACTTATTTCGGTGAATTCACTAAATAAGATGACAGCTTTGTAATAGGCCTGGCGAAAAGAATGATACAATTGTAGAAATGTAAATGAAAACGTATATTTAATTTTTTATCCAACAAAATGATATACCTGCGTAGTAGAAAAGGTTTAATTCTTTGGTCTTTTTTTACTTGTATCGTATCAACATATTCCACATTATATATAATTTGTTTTCCTGATCTTTTTGGAGATACGTCCTCCACATTTTCTATTTCGAGATCTTTTGTGTATCTCCTTCAAATAATTAAATGTGCCTATATGCAATGAATTGAAACATGAGTATGCAATAAATAGGAACTGACTGATTGATTATTCTCCACTGGAAGATTGAGATGATCAAGTTTTGATTTCTTCACATTTTTGTGCTGCATTAATTTATACGAAGGAATTCTTTGTTGTACTTACGATTAGTTTCATCTTCTGGCAGCGTTCTATGTACATCACATGCCTGATAATGTGATGTTCAGCCTTTTCAAAGATTTTTATTTTTACTAACGAAAGTAATTTAAGAATGTTATATGAGCTAGTGTTGAATAGAATATGGATGAAATAAGTAAAACCTCGTCATTTTTTACCAGGTAATGGAGACAGAGCACATAATTTACCTAGTGATGGAGTATGCTAGTCGTGGAGAGATTTTTGGTGAGAACTTTGTCTTTCGAGCATAAACATCTAAAATGTCAAATTGTTTTCGGACATAATGAGAAAGTTATTCATGACGTTGATGATAATATTGAGTTATTTTTATACTAGATCATTTGGTGGTAAATGGACGGATGCACGAGAATGAGGCAAGACGTGTGTTCAAGCAAATTTTAAGTGCTGTAGGATACCTTCATCGAAATGGAATAGTTCATCGCGATCTCAAGGCTGAGAATCTACTTTTGGATACAAATAATAATATCAAATTAGCCGGTGAGACTTGTCAATGAATTTAATGTGATATTTTTAAAGTAAAAATGTATGTGAACTAATAAATATTCGTTTTGTTCTTTCCAGATTTCGGATTTAGTAATGAGTATCAAGAGGGTAGTCTGTTGAACACATGGTGTGGCAGGTAAGTGTCTACTTCTTTCTTTGTCTCTGATGCTCCCATGTACTCTCTCGTGAGATCTTCTATTGCACTGATCACAATTACTAACCTACGCTAAAAAAACAGAATATGCAGAATTAATAAACCAAACGTTAAAAGTAATAAAATTTATTGAATAATTTTTTTAAGTACAGCAATCATTTTGAGGGATTCTGCAAGTTTGAAAAGAAGCATAATGAGTAGCATGCGGGGCATCATGAGAATAATTATATGTATAATGAATTTAATATGATGAAATGCTAATTGATGTTTTTTTTTTCTTTTTTTCATCTTCCTCCCTCCCCCTTGGGTCCTAAATTTTTTCCCAGCCCTCCGTATGCCAGAAAGTGACCCACATTTATATTTAAATCTTTATGATAAGCCTAGATGTAGTACAAATTTAACTAACTTTGACCCTTGTTTTCAATGCAGGTCCCGAGCTGTTCGAGGGCAAGAGTTACGACGGTCCGAAAGCGGATATCTGGGTATGATCACAGTCAACCTAAATTTTTTAAACAATCTGTGTTTGAGCGTGATTTTCCTGTGTATTTTTAGAGTCTTGGAGTAGTTTTGTACGTTCTAGTTTGTGGAAGTTTGCCGTTTGATGGGTGAGGAGAGCTAATAACATTTTTAAAAACATGTAATGCACGATATTAAAATATGCAATTTGTTTGTTCTAGGTCAACCCTCCACAGTTTACGTAATCGTGTAGTAGCGGGTAAATTTCGCATTCCATTTTTCATGTAAGTCGTATATTTTACTTAAACCTTTTGAATATGTATATCTATGATAAAAGAAGTCTATCATGAGTGATATTATGTTTAGGTCCAACGAGTGCGAACATTTGATCAGACACATGCTCGTGGTAGAACCTTCTAAAAGACTGAATATCCAGCAAATCCTAGCTCATAAGTGGATGTTGCCGGTTAGAACGCAATTATAAGCAGAAAAATTTTTATACAATAGTGGATATAATACAGCATGAAATGGACGACTTTAATTTACAGGGAGATCAAGCAGCACTTCCAGAAGAGCCTTTCCGTTTGACGATATCCGAGTCCCTGGTAGATCAAATCGCGTTGCTTCCAGGAGTCACGAAGGATACCGTCTTACAGTCCGTTAGTGAGCGGAGATTCGATCACATAAGTGCTATCTATGACCTTCTTCTAGACGCCAAAGAGGATGAGGAAGCCAGAGGACAAAACCAGAGCCAGAATAATAGTCCAAGTGGTCTCGCCCAAACACTTCCCGTGTTCCATTTCCCAGCGCAGAGGAAAGCGTCAATCACGACAGGTGTAGTGGAAAGACCGGATGCAGTTCCTGAAATACAATTGCTCCTTAACGACTCTCAGATTTATGAAAAGGTCTCGAGAAAATGAAAGAATAAATAAATAGAGTTTTACGTAATGATAAGAACACCATGCGTCGTCAATCTCCACTAATACCATCTTCATTACATCCATGATTTTTTTTTTGTAATCCTCAGTTTGACGAACTGCGCGTAGGCGAGGAAGAATTGAGAAGACAAGACAGTACCCAAATTCAACCTCCACAGGGCCGACGTCATACTGTTGATCTGCCTCAAGTATGGCACAATTCTTAAAGCATTATGAGAACTTCCCACACATTTGGAAAATATTAATGTTTTCATAAAGCAGATGCTGATTTCCGTCGTTTCTCCTTTTTTTAGCAGGGAATTCCGGTTATGTCACCAGGACTTGAAGAACCGCCCGTCCCGCTTGTCGAAAGTGTAAAGGATCAACATTTACTAAAGTAAGGAATAAGTAAAAACACTGTTTGGTTATATCTTCTCAATTAAAAAAAATCCTCGACTCGATATTATTAGGCATATTATGTTTTTACTGAATCTTGATACGAAGGATTGCTCAGATACTTTTTTATGTTTTTTATTTTGATTTTAGGCCTCCGCCTTCAATGGAATTAGCATCCGGATTTGGTAGGAGGGCTTCTGATGGTGGTGCTAATCTTCAGCAAAAAGAAAAGAAGCAGCAACCGTCAATAGACGGTAAGATTTTTTCAAGTTTTATGTAGCACTCGAGTGTGTCTTTTCCTGTAGTAGTGCTACTGATTAGGTCGACTTTGTGCGCTCATTGCTTAATATTTTTGTTTCCAGAATCATGGAGTCATCCATCGAGTAGGGAACAATTGAGCACAGTAAGAGATTATAATTTGCTTTTAAAATATTGCTTTCCCCTTTAGAATTGCTAACTAATTTCCCTATTGTAAAACTTACCAAGTGTGTAATTTGCATACTTTTACCTGAACTCAATATTTAAAAATCAGTTATTTATTGTAGGGAGTATTACGGAGAGACGCGACTTACCTAGCGACTGCAGAGGAGGAGATGCTGTTCAGGGGGCGAAATCGTAGAACTGGCCTTATCACGGTTGTGGAACGACCTCCAGGTACAAAGTTTTTTAAATGTTTTATTCTCGTTATTAGTATCTCATTATTGAATTGCATTTAGTCATATCCTTAACCTTAAACAATGCTTTTCTATTATTTTCAGTTTTATTTTTGTAATAATTTCATCGTTATTATTATTTATTTGAGTTTTTATTGTTTGCATGCATGTACGTTTATTTTATTTTTTCGTTTATTTTTCGTTTTGCCTTGGTTGACCTTGACCATTTTAAGTTGTCGATCCTGAATCGCATAAGTTATACATGACGGGTCCCAGTTTCCCCTATAATTTTCCCCATGGGCAAGGAATGATGGGGATAATGCCACCACCATCACAATCTCGACGACTTTTCCATCATACTCTGTCGCGAATCCAGCCACGAAAATATCGTTCCTATTACCAGCCCCCAGGTGGTCAAATTGCTTTTAGTTTATTATTTTATTATTATTTTTTTACTCCTTTGGTTTTTAAGCAGTCGCTTGAATTCCTGCGAGTGTGAACTCCGATGCAACCAAAAGCTGTTTAAAATATGCAATGAGTTCCTTATCCTGATTTACAGGTCGGGAAACGTACAAAGAACTGTGTCATGTAAGCTGTGAAAGATATAGTCCAGTTAGGCGTGGTAGTGAAGGAACTTGTCCACCTTCTCCAAGATTAGCAAAGACATTACAAGTAAAGTATTTGAAATGCTACATAATTTTGTATAGTAATGCCAGTAATGCGTCATGTGTTTTTTCACTGGATTTATTTTGTACTTAATAGCAAAGAGATGATAGACGACATTCCATTACTTCCTCCTCCCCATCATCTCCGGTTCGGTTATTCCAATCAATAGACTCTCCTCTGCAAACCCACCCACCTGTTCCAGGACCTCTAGACATTTCCCAGGGACTCCAAGGCCTTCATCTATATTCTCATACGGCGACGGGACCTCCTAGCCCGTTCTCTCTTCAAAATAATCAGGCCCTAGCCATGATACAAGAACATGATGTTCTTAAGCATGTTGACCAGACAGCCGTAAGCAGTTTTATTTTTATTATACATGGCAGTATCTTTTTCTTTTCAATGTGTGCTCAGTCATGACAAGCCTTGATGCATATATAATTTGTATGAATTCTTTTGCAGGCAACTACATTCGCTTATCCAGAGATTTCGGTTACAGATGAAAGCGGCTGTTTGCCTGTTTATCTTCTTCAAGATCAAGACGCTTGTAGGAGACCTTCAATTACGAGAGGAATTGGAAAGCCTCCTCCTACGACTGAGGCGGACAAAGAAATTCCTCTGGCAAGCCTGTGATCTTGTGATGAATCTTCCTCCCCCTCCCCCATTTTGGATGAAAATGGATCAAGGCCTACTTAATGCGAATATTAAAATACGCATCTAAAAATTCCACGTAGGCTCCAGCTTATGTCCTCCTCCCACCACAAATTAGAGTTCTCCAACATCACCACGACTGTTTAATGCCATAATAATTCTAGTGTGTAACTAATATTATATAGTAATTATAATGTAACGGCAAAACAAATCCAGATTAGGAGCAACAAATTATAATATTGCAACCCTGTGTCTTTTGTTCCTCACAACTTGTTAAGGTGATCATAATTTTAGGAAGACAAGATGAAATCGTTAATACAAGTCACTGTCATCTTGTCATACCACGAATAAATCTTTATTGCTCCTTTGTGAGGAACTGATATGGAAAATAGAATTGTTTACAGAACTTGGAGTTTACACTTTCTAATGTTTTTTATTCGATGATGATGGCGAATACTCTGTTTTCAAATCTAATCTTCCATCAAAACTAACATCATCATCATCATCATCAGTCTTCATTCTTGCCTTTTGTGTACCATGTACCTTCTGACCTTTCTCTCGGTATCTCGTCTTCAGTCTCTATATTTTTTCTAATGTCAATTGTGAAATAGTCAAAGATGTAAAAATCCGTCATTCTTACAAACTATACTATAACAATGTTAATGTAATAAAAAGCATCTGAAAATTTCTAACAAGAACTACTTCAGCGGCAGGAAGACGCAGCCAATACTCTAACTATATGTATAGGTATATCTGTCGATGACACTGAACGAAAAACTGTAAAAAATGCATGGTCGTCTCGTCAGTCAGCCAGTCAACATTCTCCATTGATTAATTAATTCTTACTTGCCCAAGGTAAAAAAAAGTCATTGTGTCCTTAGGACATTACTACTCTCTAAAGCCAATTAAAATTGAAAAAATGTAAATTTAAATCAGGAAAAAAATGAACTCAAAATCCTTAAAAACGAAGCTTGGATCAAAAACTAAGGAGGGGAAAAAATTAAAATTGTCTCGAGTATTATCGTCATGAAAGAAAACTCAATTAATATTATTGCAGATATCAATTAATAAAGAAATATGGTGTCCTTCTATATTCCTTTTCTATTGTTCCTTCCTCCTTAGAGTGTGTTGATTGTTGTTGTTGTTATCGTGCGTATAGTATTGTGTGTTAACTGCGTAAGTACTTATCATCGCCTGAATTCATTTCGTTCGTTCGTTCGTTCATTCGTCTTAATGTGACTTTACAAACTGTTTATGATTCTTACTTCGCTTGACTTGAAGTAAAATTTAAAAAAAAGGAGTTTTGTGTAATGAAGAATAAAAAACACGACCGTCATCTATCATCATCGCCAACTTCATATTGAAATGACACACATTCTAATTAGGTCATCTTCATCATCGTAAATAAAGCAATGAAAATCCGATGAATATGATGATATCGAAATGATGGGATGTTGAAACCCAAATGAAAATCTGAGAAACTAAAATTGTTACGATTCTAAAAGAAGAAAAATAAAAGAACGTGATAACTGATTGAAAAGATTATTTTTTTCCGAAATCATTTTTCATATAAAAAACCAAGCAATTTTCTTCATTGAAAATGTATATATATTTTATTTCGATACACAGACCAAAGTGCATACAGCTCAGCTCACATTGACATTCACACTTTTGTCTCTAAATCGAATAAACAATCATAGAGGCTTAATTACTTTCTAGTTGTACATTTAGGTCATTGCGGGAGCAATGTCGCAGTCACATTTAAGGTTTTCCTTCATAATTACACGTAAGATTATTAGCTTACCTATAATATATCTAGTCAATTTTTAAAAATAATATCCACAATAACCAATGCTCTCTACACGCATTTTTGTTTGTCGGTAAAAATCTACGGGTCTATTTAAGTATTTAGGAATACCGATACATGATACCACAATTAAATTTTTTGAGTACATTTAGTTGGGAGTACATTCACAAACGTATTTAATTATTCGCCAATACATTCATAATTTATTCTCATTTTCTACAAATGATTCTCTGTATTTTTTTTGTCAAAATGGAAGCGACTTCGTCTTTAAAACCGTCTTTAAACTCTAACTGAATATAACTAAGTATGATTAGATTTTGAAATTTCTATTCTACAGAAGCACGATTACGAATTATGTTTTGTCTACAATTCTACCCTGCACAATGTTCCTCTGAGTTTGTGCTAGGCTATTCCTAAAGCTATTGTTCATTTTTTAAGTAAACTATTTTATGACATCAAATATTTTTACTTTCCTTTTAAAATATGAATCTTCCTAATGCGTTTCATTTGGTATATTTAAGTCCGCGGGAAAAAAGATGATCATGATCGAGATGAATGGATTGGGACAGACTCCATTAATCTAATTATATTTAATCAGTACATTTTTTCGGTTCGGGTCTTAAGTATATCGGTTCTAATATGTAATTCAGTAGCAAAAAGTACTATAGCTAAAATGCAGAAGAATTATGATTCATGTTTATTCCATAATAAAAACGGTACGACAAGCGACTTAGCATATATACATTATTTTTTTTAGATATATTTAATGACTTTATTTTACATTATTTATATTATAGCTAGTGCTAGCGCTCAAATTTTGTTTCTTTCATCATAACCCAATCTTATACAATCGATATTATTCTGATTAGGAAAAAAACTACACAAATTTATATAAACAAGATCTTGATGCACCTTCATTTGCAAATGATAATTTTAGAAACCCGTCGACATTTCTTACTCAGAATTGATAACTTTAAAACATTAATGATCAGGGGAGCACCTGATGTTACAGAAGCCTATTTAAGTATGCATTTTCATTGACACAAAAAAATGGGACAGCTCGGCACGCTAACAATTTTATTTCTCCGAGATTACTTTCATGGAAAAACCTAATGACTTTTAAAAAATAATGGCTTGCATATACCTACACAGAAAGAAACGTATTACATATTAAAATAAATACACATATAAAATTTAAATAAAAGAATTTTAATTAACTTAGGAAGGGGTTTGGATAAAGATCGATACTGGTTTTCAGTTTGTTTTAAGTGGTGCAGTATTTTACTGGAGGACATGAATTTCTTAAAATGATAGAACAACTGCGAGGTCCTTATTCATTATAGGTCAGGTTCATCAGGTCATGGATTTTTTTTCTTTGTTTCTCAGCGTCAAATGAATTTGCGATAAAGTAAGCACCACTCATCATGATCAATAGCAATCACTTAAGGTGAAGATTTGAGTAACATAAAACGACTATAAAGTAAATACGTACACGAAAACTATTCGATTGGTAACGTTATGTAATGGATTGAAATCGATATAAAATTGTAATGATTAAGTGGAAACTAAATTTTTAAAACTCTTTAATCATATTTGGAGATTCTTACTGGAGAAATATTACAGTAGTAGTACTTAGTAGAAGTGAAACGAGTTTGTGAGCTATATTTTCCTTTGTCTTGTGGGCAACCATATAAAAGGAGATGAACAATGAACAACCTTTGTGGATAAGATGATAAATTGATAATGAACATGATAAAATACACTACAAATTGTAAGTTTATCGAGTTGTACCCAGCATCTAAAAGTAAGAAAGCTTTAATATAAAAAATTAAAGTAAAAATGCACGACGACCTATCTACGCAATGGTATAATTAATCTTAAACATAATGAAAAAAGTCTACCTCTGTCACTATATTGAAATTGTAAGTATCACTATTCCTAAATTGACCCAAGTTTCTTTAAGGTTTGAAATTGAAACAATTGTACTTTCTATTGCTCTATTGCAAATTGCAATTGCAACTGATTACATACTCTATTCATAAATGAATCATCCTTATCATCGAAACAATCACCCGATGTTGGTCTTTGGCAAATTTCTCTATATCTGGAAATACATTAAGTGATAAAACTTTTTCTCTTAAGGTATATTGATTGTGATGTGATTAGTGATTGGCCTATATAACGATTAGCCACGTCCTTCTTAGATTTCTAATGAGCGCTGGTTTCTGGCTGTATGTAACTCTATTTGTTATGCAATCGAGTCTCAAGTCCTATAATATTTTTTTAAATCTTCATTTCTTTAATTCTACTACAAATTGAATTTAGTATAGTCCTTTATACCTAATGATTGTATACAGCAATGGTTTTGTTCTTGTAATTTTTAAGCAGTCTGATCCATTCTTTTTAGATTTATAAGTAATAAGAGACGATGGATAGGACAGGTTTTATTCTTACAACTTTATTTTTATTTTTTGTAGAAAGTATTTTTAACGGGAAGCCGTACTGATTCATTTAATTCACGTTTTCAGCTGGGGACAACGTTTAATTTGGTGAGCGGTCACATTTGGCTCGTTATAGGGATCGATTTGCGTCCTCGGCATTTTTTAAAACATAATCCTTTGCTCAGGTGACTGTGTCCGCTATCCTTCCAAAGATCTGCCAGAATCTTTCTGTAATACCGGCGTTCCTAGGTCCATGTCTTCGTTTTAGCCCCTGCAATCTAGAAATAGAACAGAAATCACTTTTAAAAGTCTTCTCAGAGCTTTAGATTGACGCTTGACTCTTTTAATGATCTTTATCTTTTGTCACGTATTTTTTTTGTTGGATTCGACATTTAATGCGACTATGGCCTGTGACTTGTGACGTAATGCGTCGTGAGCATTTTCTCACAACTTGTGATTTTCAGACCTCTGATCTTTCACTGGAAAGTGAGACAGAGACGCCCTCACATATTCATCGAACCCTCCTCTTTTTTTTCCTAATTTCACGGTGTCTGTTTCACATATTACTGCATGCACCACCTAAATATTTGCTTTGCTCTTCTAGTCCGTATTTTTTTTACCTCATGTCATTCCTACAATTGAAATGAAGAAAAGTGTAAGAAAAATTTCTCAAGAAGAATATTATATCCACCTGTCAGGATTTCATGTGTGGTTCTGTAAATAACATGTTTTTACTTTCCTTCTCCCACCAGCCCTTTTCTCTTTGCTCATATGAATTTTAAAGTGGTCGATTCCAAGAAATCCCATTTAACTCTTTAACAGAATCATCTCGCCATATCTTAGAAAAGAAAAGCATGTCTCATGTCGCCAATCTCCAAGTGTGATCTTCCCTCACTTCACACACAACTAGAACTACTTACACTTACTGCCCTGTCCATGTCCTTCACATGCTCAACCTTTGTGTGAACCTGAGAGAGGAAAAAGAAAAAAAAATCTCCATGCTTTTATGAGCTGGTCGTCTCAACCATACTACATGCCATCACAAAGAAGAGCCATGAAAAATATCTTCATTTCCATCGTCTTCATATGAATTCTGATAATAACAACTTTGTGGACGACTAACTTCGTTTATATATGAATTGTATAAGAGGCGATTTTATTCCAAAATCCGAATGTAGCTTAACCTCAAGCTGGGTGGAACAACGGAGCTCACAACCCTCTTCTGCATTTCTAAACACACAGAGACACACACACACCAAGTACTATTATTCTCATAGGAAATCCACTCATAAACGACAAGAACACCTCCCTTTTGAGATTTATGGTTTCACCCTTGATTTCCTTTTCTCTCTCTTCTTCCCCTCTCTTTCGCTGTATGGAGAAAATACTCCTCCAGCTCACGAAAAGAGATGTGTGGATGGAACTCCAAAGCTTCTCTCTCATCTCATGAGCTATGATTTTTTTTTCTCTTCACAAAGGAAAAGTAGATGAAGATGAAAAGCGATTATATTTTTTTCTCTCTCTTATATCCCAACCGCCATGCCACTGCTACTACTACTGTTCTTGTTGGCTCAGTCTCAAGGTCAAATGGTTTTCTGGTACCCTGTTCCCATTTATTCATTTCGAGAAAAGAGCTTCGCCCAAAAAACATTCCTATTTGTTCATTGTTTGCGTTGCATAACCTTTCACCTATTGTCAGTCCTGGAGAACTTCTTGGCCACAAGCCTATATCATCCAGTGACTGACTGACCAGTTTTTTTTTCTTCCCTTCCCGCAAATATCTAAATTTTTAGCTTTTTAGTAGGAGCGGTGAAACTGAAACTAACTTTTTCCTTGATTTCCCTTCGCGCAACAAAGATTTATGCTAAAGTCTCCCTCATTTTTCTTTCGTTTTACCTTGTAGACCACCTCCCTGAAGTGGAAGACCTTCATCTTGAATATACCCTGCTGCATCACTTCTACTCTCACACTTTTCACAGTAAATTCAAATTTCTCTTTCCCCTGATTTGTATCATTATGCCCCAAAGTCAAGTTCTGTTCTGGAAAATTTAACCCTTTCCCCTTGTTCCACTTACCCCATTTTTAAAAAGAAAGTTTCACATTCCATTTTCAATTTTAACGAGCGAGCAGGTGGGAAGAATGCATGAGAGTGTGGTCAAGAGTACATCCTCTCACCAAATCCAATCTAACCGTCGTCGTCACCCATCCATGCTTCCGCGTCAATGCTCAAGTGAAGTGATACAATTCTTGTCCTTTTTTCCCCAGCCAACCACTAAATGAAATTTCACCCTTTATTCCGTTTCACTTAAAGGATTGGATGTACATTACATTACACGAGTCCGGTCAACCGTGTACCCTTCCTTGGGCTTCAAGTAAACTACATGAACTACTGAATTAGGTAAGTAGTGATAGGTCCGATTGTAAAAGCACGCTCCACAAAAAAGATAAAATTGGTTTTCCCTTGAATTATATCACTACCAACTACCACCACCACTACCACCTATGCAGATGGACAAGTGTAACGAACCTTTTCACCAACTCCATCTATTTCCATTTTCGTTGTGAAACGAAGAAAGAAGGAAGCAAATACATTTTTTTCTGGTCGGATGCTACTGGTGAAAAGCCATATTTTTTGGAAGTACCTGTGGTGAGCAAGCAAGCGGAGCATTCACATCCATCAACTCTGTCCATCTCAATCGGTTTTCTGATCCAATCCTCCTATTAATTACCTTCTCCTCTACGCTTACTTTAAGAAACCTGAGACTCTCTTGACCAAGAAGATTTCGAAAAAAAAACATTTGTTGAAAAATACGATTTAAAAAAATCAGATTCAGTTTCTCCTTTACGAAATAAAAATAAGTAAAGCTCCTACTACCACCACCTGTCTCCTCTAGTCAATAGATTGGTGATTTTTTTAAGTTGAAAAATAAATCCAAAAATGTGGAGCAAGAACCACTTAAACTGATCCGAAAAAATCAATTTTAAATGGGCCTTACCCCAAAAAGTAAATACAGTTATAGCCCCCAATAATTATACATTTGCAGCCACCTACTTTACTTATTCCTTTCATGTTTGTTATGCTCGGGTTTGAATTTGATGTGGATGTACAGAAATGATCAAAATTGCTTTCAGACATGCATCTCCGATTGAGGCTTATTTACCTTACCCACATAAGTATGTACCATCATCATCATCGCTATATAATTTTGAAGTGTTGGTTTGCTGGCGAAAAAAAATAATTTCGTGCGCAAAAATTACCCCACAGAAAGGTTAAAGGAACACCAAGCAAACACCACCCTTTTTTTCCAAAGGCGAACCCAAACCCCGAACCAATTTTTCAATGAAACTTGAAATCAGTGGTTTTCCTCATTTCCAACACACTATACCACCAACACCAACATCACCACCATCATATTCCCACTTGACCTTGATGTACTTCCCATTTTTTGTGAAGCGACTACACTTTTTAATTGCGTGTTATTAAAAAGTATGCTAGCACCAGTACCAGCACCAGTGGTGCGGTGAATGGTGTGAGGCGGTGGTATTCTTCTCTTTCATTCCAGCCAACTTTTTTTTTCTTCCATTCTTTACTGCTTTTCTTAGTACTCTTCACTTTCCCTCAATTTCATTGGATAATATGAATTGCCATTGCATGCCTTACTCCCAGTTTGTGCAAAGTAATAATTGGCATTTCTTTGCAAAAAAATACTCTCCCATTTCCATACTTATTACGGTATTTTCTTCCTCTGATTATTCCCAAAGCATGCGATGCAATGATAGTGGACAAAAAAAAGAATGTTTACGGGAGAAATAAATGAATCGTCTGGACTGGAAATTGTGTATGGTATTCAATCTTGGTGAAAGGCTATTCGGAGAAAAAAATGTGGGATTACTTATGGTTATAGAAGGAACCCAAATAAAACGGAAATAGGAAATAAGAGTGCCAATCAACGGTCAAGAGCTTTGGCTGGTTCTTGTCACCTCTCGAACGAAAATTGCCAGAATAAAAGAAATTACTCTGGGAGTTTTTCTATTTTTTCACAGCTTTCACTTTGCAAACGGTCTACTTTATTCGCTTTAGTGAAAATGATATTACGTGATGAGGAGGGATAGGTGGTGGAAGGTGGAATCCGGGAGAGAAAAAGTTGTTAATTAACCGTCACGATTCAAGCAGAGAGTAAATAAAGGGAATGAAATTGGACTGAAGTAATTACGATCAGAAATTGAGAAAAACGTTGATGCATCAAAAGAAGAGCTGGAGGCGATATTGAAACAAGGGATGTTACGAGGGGGCGGAAAATACTGCGTTTCAGTTCCACTGGTCAATACATTTTGCATTAATACACTATGTGACTTATGATATTTGCTACAGTATATTATCTACTTTGAATACATTTGAAATGTTTTTGCCATGAAAGGTGGTCATCAAAAAGGAAAAGGAAATGAAGTGACTGCATTATGAAATTATTTGTGACTTTTTCTTAAAGTTTTTTAAAAGTTTGATTAGATTTCTGTCACAGAAAAAGCAGCAGTTAACTTCATTCTCTGGAGCTATTTAAAACTTTGCAAGGGATGCAAGGGAAGACTTTGAAATAAAGGACTTTTTAAAGTTTTAACTAAATTATCAAATTTTTGGAGCCGAAAACTGCCAGCTAATTAGCTTCCATGCTATTTAAAGTCACGGGTTTTACTTAATTGTATTAACCAAGTGAAAGTAGAGTAGAGTTAGTTGGAGCCCAAAAAGAAGAGGAAGTCGAATGAATAAGAGTTGACATTGCACTTTTAATTTCGTGTGGGAATTAAGACAGTTTGAAAAGCCTTTGATTTTTAGCGGTGACAATTCTTCCGCTTTGCACCTCTTTTCATTCCTCTGTCCGCCTAATAATTTTAAAAGGATCAGAAAGTTATGAATAATTTAAACAGTTAAGTAAAAGATGAAAATAATCATAAAAGCATGTACATTATGAGTCGTTGGAAGAGCACAACAATCCGCGCGCGTCAGTAAAGGATAACGATTAGGAGCCGGGCAGTGATCTACGAAGATTTATATACAATTTGAAATAAAACAATTTCACGAATATTGAAAAATTTACGCGATCTACGGATGAACCTGTCATGCAGAATTCATGAAACATAGGAACCTCCTTGTCGTGCCAACTGCAGCTTGCAGGAGGTTTCTTTCGAAGAATCGAAGCCACTGTTTCTCGAATCGGACAAGCTGGCTTCTTGAATGCTAAGTTTGGCTGATATGCAACATCGGTCAAGCGATGCTTTCGTCTACGTTTGTGTAAGAAGTAATCACAAATTAACCTTGTGTATTATATAGCGGAATCAAATCGTCGAGTTCTATTTTGAACCTGTTGCTGAAACTGCAAAGCCGATGAAGGCGTCGTGTGTGAGGTCTTATGCAAGTCTTCTTCTTACACGGTTTACAACATGGTTTCGGTGGTGGAGAAGGAGGAGGGGGACAAGGAGGAGGACAAGGAGGTGGACATCTAAATTAAATTCGTGGAATTTTTATAGAAAAATTTTGACTGATTCTGCTCGAACTCAATGATAAAACATCTTACTGAGGCAAGCAATGATCATCGTGTGCTCGAGCATTTCCTTGTGTATGTGGTCTACAACATTGGTCGTGTTTTGGAGCTTGATAAATATTGCTGTAGAAGATTTGATGAAGTCAACTACATATTGTCATACAAATTGAATAGTTTGTGTATTTTTATTTAAAAACGTACGGGGCAGAATTGCTATTTCGCATCGGACGACTAGGCTCGATGCATTCATCTTTCCGTTTTGCCGAATGATTTCGACTCGCAGGAGGTTGACAACACTGATCATTTCGAGCGGACCTTGGGGGCTCACAGCACTGATTGGCAACGTGTTTCGCATAATTTGGTTGTGGTTGAGTAGCAGCTTGTCGATATCCTGATGATTGACTTGTTTGTTGAGGACCATAAGGATCAGAGGAGGAGGGATCATAATCATAACTATCAGTCGTAGTGCCAGTTGCATATTTTGGTCTTGTAGGAGCACCTTTCAAATGATTTTGAATCCCTAAACAATGAGATACTTGTTACAGTTCCTTCCACTCTTTTTTTTACTATGCATAATAATGAAGAACGACAAAACTGATGAAAGTTCAAGAATAAAATATGTATGAAGCTGCACAAAATTGTCCAATTTAAACATGAGTTCTTATTCATGCCGACCAAAATCTTACAGAAGTGATGTAATTTACCACGTAGTTACGTAAAAAGTATATATGTATGTCATCATTCAACAATCTTTGGGTTTAGAGCGTGCGCCACCAATACCTTTATGGTGTTTCTGTACAGGTTGAGGCGGTAATATTGGAGCCCTTAGGGGATGGATCTTGGGATTGAATGCATGAGGAGGTGGGACAGGATAGTTTTCTGGAAGATACGCTTCTGGCTTTTGTGTCAGTTCATTTTCATCGTACAAATAGTCACGATATTCTAAAAATGCATACGTAGTTGCATTACAAGTCATTATTATTGAGACGTGCGAATTCACCGGATACTAATATGATGGACCTTCTGGATAGTGATACATCCCGTCATCGGGATTGAGACAAGGATCATCACCCCATTCAATGTTTGAGTTTGGATCGTCCCCACTAGGACTGTTGTACTTGTAACCTCCACCTTGTCCTCCTCCATAAGGATCGTATTCATCCCTACTTGCTCGCCTGTAGCCTCCTCCAGTGGGCGCTTTCCTTCCACCTCCGTATGCCCCTCCTCTACTATAAGCACCGCTCCCTCCAGTATAGCTTCCACCGCCACTGCCACCTCCTCCTGCACCACCCCATGGAGTTCTATTAGAATTAGGATATCCAACTGGAGGGTTAAAGCGTTGATTATCTCCAGCGGCCGTGTTCATATAACTGTCGCAATCATCTTCTTCTTGTTCGTCATCACAATCCTGATCTACGGTGGTGTTTTCACACGTTTCGGGTGATTCGCTTTCTCCACATTCTTCAGACTCGGGCATACAGCAATTTGCCATCATTGGTGCAAACTTATCTTTAAGGCCCTTTGGCATTGTGGTCAAGTAAAAGTTGCAGTTGTTGTAAGAAGCAGGTTGATCAAACGACGGTCCCTTTTTTTCCTTTGACCTTTTCTTACAACATGGTGGAGGTGGACAACACGGATTCTTCGGAATACAAATGATTTGCTTGGTGCCTCCACAACACCCTGATGGTGTACAGCATTTCTGCACACATGGTGGAGGGCACGGGGGGCAACATTTGGGCTGACAACACTTTGGGGGATTCGGCGGGCAACATTTGGGAGGTGGACAGCATTTCGGTGTCGGACAGCATTTCTGAGGTTGACACGAACAACATTTTGGAGGCGGACATGGACAGCATTTTGGAGGAGGACATTGGCAACATTTTGGTGGACAGCATGGCGTATCACATTTTGGTGGACAGCATGAACAAGGTGGCGGTGGACAGGAAGGTGGTGGACATCGCGGTGGGCATGGAGGTGGGAAACATGGCTGCGGGCAACACGGCATAGGTTGACACATCGGAGGGTACATACACGGAGGATACATTGGAGTGCATGGTGGAGGGTAATAGCACGGTGGCGGCGGGCAGTATGGGTTGCACGGTGGTGGCGGCGGCATACCGCAACACGCTGTGGGCGGAGGCATCTGAAAGCTCACAGGAGGACTAAATGTCGGAGGTAGGACTTCACAATCTCCCTTTTGGATTCGCGATGGCAGATTTTCAATGTTCAAAGGGGGCTCTTTCAGCAAAGGTCTGCAACCATTTCGTTGGCCTACAAGACAGATGCCATCGAGAATTTAAATGGTGTGCAGGCTTTTCGTCTTTTCACCCCACATTGAACCAGGATTCATCATTCATTTTATACTGTGAAGGCAAAAACAATCAGAAGTTTCTTCATGTACCTGCGTTTGGCGACATTTTTCACGTGTAACGAGTAGTACAGAGAGATTCGGCTTTTGTAGTACTTACAAATTTTGCAACCTTCAAGCTTGCCTTAAATCAGTATCAAGTTTGCGTGTTCGCAGAACTCTAAACAGTTTTTAGCAACTCGGCTGGTTTGGAAATATGATACCAGAAAGTTTAGTCATTTGGAAAGATAATATCCTGAATTCTTGGAGGCCTCATGTCCATCCCTGCTTCATGGAATTTTCACGTGAACTTTATTTTATATATGTTTCTCAAAAGAAAGCAATTTCTTTGGCGACCTTGAAAGATTAAATTGATGTTACACAAGTGAAAGGTACAAAAAAATATTGCATCGCCCACACGAAAGCTACTACGGACTTAAAAAAAATAATATAGTGAAACGCGTCAAACTCAAAAATAGACATGTCCCCTCTGGTCAAGAATCGATCACTAAATTAATCCAAAAGCTTTGTTTATTATGTCCACACCATTCCTTTCCCACGCTATCCAGACGCATGCATCAATAAGGTCAACGAAATATTACAAGAGCTTTCACACATCATTTCCAAGCGGTGGGCTACACTATTTGCACTCATTATTACCTAAAGTTTAATTAATTAGCAAGAATTGGGCACATGTAGTAATGACGGCAATTTTTCCCATTGAAAGTTGAAATGTAAATGCCGAGTGCTACTGTTATTGCTCAATCATTCAAAAAGTTTCATTGGAATTTCGTTCATAAATTCGGAGAAGGTGTCCGTATTCCAATCCCGATGGTACTTGATGGTACGACTAGGGTAAAGATTTAAGTATTTCTACTTTCTAAAATTGCACATAATACGTATTACGTATATACATTGCATGATTTTCGCTGAAGAGAAAGTGAAGTAGTAATAGTAAGAGGACCACTACAACTCTGACGTCAATATTCCATACAAATACGAGACTAACGGTAATGAAATGATTTTCCCTTCTGGATACCGGTTCCTCGGAAGTGAGGATGTATACATGTGTATGACTTTTTACTTTCACAATATTACGTGGCACGAGGTGTAGAGGAAGTAAAAAGGTTCTTTTCAAAAGAAAATGACATTGATGAAGTTCAACATGAAGATAAAAATCAGACTGCTCCTTAGTGAACACTTAGACCAACTACCGACGCTATTTACTTATGATGCGAGTTAAGTTTGCTGGAAACATTTTGACATGTCAGAACTAAAACATGAGATGAGACCTTGAATATTGTTAGATTAAATTATATAAATTTTGTCAAATCTTCTGGAAAGATCGCTCAAGCTGCTATACAAAATGTTCTATGACGCAAAAAGAAAAAGTTTTGAATTTCTTCAAACGCTAAACAACACAATGAATAAATAATAAACTGACTGTTGTGTTGTGTCACACTAAAAAAATGTGAAAATGAAAGAGCAGTGAATCCAAGTCTGGTGGAGGAATGGAATGGACAGAAAATAAGTAGTATGTGAACGAAAAAAATCTTGTCTCTAAAAAATTGTGAGCTATTTTATACTGATTACATAGACCTAAATGGGAATTCCTTCTAGCAAGGTTCAAATGCATCAATCGCGCACTCAACAATCAACTATGTAATGATTAAAAATCAAAACACTTTAAAAAGATTCACCAATCATCAACATTTTTTAACGAGATTTTGTTTATTCAATTATACAAGAAAAACAGAAAAGAAACAAGGAAATCATGCATGGACCAACTAAGCCATATCAAATTTCCCAAAACACCCATTCACAGTGTTGTTCAGACATTTTATAGAATTGCTTCATACAATTCTAATGAAACTCAAGTACCACGCAAATCCCTGGATTCTATTTTAGAGACATCGTTAAATGTTGCGTAAAACCTTTCGGCAGCGACATAACTCCAATTCCTCTGATTAGACTAAATCCCTGGGATTAAACAAGGAAATGAATAAAAGGCTCTACCGCTTTATATCAATTTTGCCACATGTACCCCCACACCTACATATGAAGCCATAACAAGACTTTCCCTTCTTAGGAAAATATACTCTTGCCTTTCCTTTCATTCGAAATGATTTCTCTGAAGACAGCCCCTGTTATGTCAAACCTGATCTCTCTTATCAAATTAAATCTGTGGGCATAATCAAATCAGAATCTTCAAAGACTAAAATATCGTTTCATCAAGTTATCGTATTTCGTAATTTCTGATTGAAATATATATATATTTTTTCGTTTCAGTTGGCGAGGTTCGAATTCGTTTCATTACATAAGCACTATTATAGAGGCTTCAGCATAACTACGGAGAAAATTGGAGATGGCAAATTGATTTGTATGAATATGAATACATACGACTTTGTATGCTACACATGTAAGTATGGAGGAAATTCCCGCCTCCACGTTTATCGATAAGTCTTACCCAATAAAGCTCATTGTTTTTATACAAAAAAAAACTTTCTTTTTCTGAGATTTCCTATAATATTGTTTAGATTTTTTCCACTCAGGTTTCGCAAAGGAAACTGTCAGCTTCAAACTTTTCTTTGACATGCAGATAATAGAAAAGTGATAGACAAAGTCGTATCATATTTCAATCTACCCTTTATTTCCTCTGACTCAGGCATAAACTGGAAAGAGTTAAAGGAGACTTGCCAAAACAATAAAAATGCCTCAAAACGATTTTCTGCAGCTATCCCCCCAAAATATAAGGTGGAATGTAGAGGCGGCGGTGCCCCAAGCACCAGCCAACAACCTTACTCATTTCCACCTTCACCATGGACAAAAATAAAATACTTTGCCAATTACATTTCTATTTCTTCTTTTTCCAATGGTGTTTTCTGCATTCTATCACAAAAATAAGATAAAAGGCATAAATGTCGAGGATATCTCAGACCCTCGACTTTCCTTTGGCTTCAGTCCCATAATCATTTTCTTTCTCTTGTGCTAAGCACGAAAAATATACTGTACTTTACTCACTTCAATGATAAAAATCTCTTCGTTTTTTCTTCTTTCCTTGAGAATGATGTGCTGGCTGCCATTCACTCCGTTTCCTCCAATTCGCTTGAGTAGAATAAGAAGAGACAAGACAAGGAAGCATTGCATAAAAAGCGTGCACGAAACGTACGTACGCCACGTTAACTTACGAATGGGTACTTTCTATTTATTCTCCCTGGAAAGAAGAAAAAAATCCGATATGTTTTTAACTACCTAAATATAAAAAAAAAGTATGTATAGCATCAATAGTTTTTGCTCCAAGAAGTGAAAAACACATTTTTGCCCATTTCTTTCCCTTTTCCATGATGTGATGTGATGATGATCATCATGAAGTACTCTGTACTACATCCTTTTTTTCTATAATGCTATTCATTCATTCAACTTCACTTCAGTCACTCACACACTCACTCACTCTCAGTCCATATAGTAGAAGAAGAAAAAGAAAGAAAGAAAGTGGAAAAAGGAGAAAAAAACAACTCAAGCGGAAATATTTTTAGTTCTGTATGCCATACCATCGCATTATTTTCTACTAAAAGGACTAGAGAACGTTATATATTTTGTATCTATCTGTTACCTATTTCAAGTCTCCTTTTCTGGATGTGCCTATACCTACACCCTTCCTGGGAGAAATTACCAACACATTTTTAAAACTGAAATAGGTAAAGTTGGATCATTCTCTGCCACTAGAACTACTACTATTACTGCTACCACCACCACTGCCACTACCACCTTCCTCTCCCAATTGGATTGAGAGGGGGAAGGGGAGTGCAATTCACCAAAAGAAAATGGGAAAAAATCGGCGAAAGGTTCTTGGTAAATGATGATTTTGCATGGGATTGAGTGCCAAGTCAAGAAGACTCTCATCTCCTCGACTAGATATAATATATCCTGTCTGCCTTCTTGGTATCTTATGCTTTTTTTCTGCCTTTCCCTGGCCGAAGAAGTAAGAGTAGGAGAATCAAATGGAATGGGAAAGGGCTTATCGTTTTCCTTCAATAAGCCGGGTATGCCAATGGTAAGTAAGTATGTATTTGCCTACCTAAAGATGGCCTCGAGCTTATTCGAATGTCAACATTCGAAATTTTCTTGGCAAAGTTATGCGAGCACACATTCCATGCCATTCCATCTCCATACATACATTAACATTACAAAACTTTGGAGTTTGTTGGACAGCCTACATTACATTCCATCGTGAAAACTACGCTTTTATTCCATCACTCAACTTTTTTTCATGTACGACATTAAATTAGCAATGGCAGAGAGAAGAAAACTGGAAACTACTACTTTTTTGTTCTGTAATGCCGCCCTACAGCTGCCCTCGGGAATAGGAAACACTGGAACATTATAATAAGTAAGTATGAAGGAAACAGATGGAAAAACGTTAAGAGGAATTGGAATTGTGGAATGCTAAACAAAAAAAAAAGAAGTAAACTTTTTTCTCCTTCAAAAAAATCCTTCTTTTTCCCGACAGGAAAAGGAAAAAATGAGAACGATTTGGATGTGTGTCTGTGTACACATTTTACTTGAATTAGCGTAGAAAATGAAGCGCTACATTTAGCAATTTTCTAAGGACTACCTCAAGCATGACGCCTGAAAATTGTCTACGTTTTCCTGGGAGTATTTGTGGGACCAATCTGCAAAAATACCTACAGCTACCTGCTCCGCTCGTTACATCTCTTTTTTGTTTACCTCTGTTTTGTCTCCCGAAATGTATTTACTTTTTTGATTAAGTCAAATTCCAACTAGTCTCGGGTGGAATTTTGTCGCCTCACTCCACTCACTCCCCGTCTCCTTTTGGAAGAATGGGAAGGTTAACGACAATCCCAACTTTAGGACAAAAAAGTAGAATGGAAATACCTGGGATTTTGCAAAGTCATGTTAAACTTACCGCAATTACATTAAAATTCATAATTTTCATTGCATTTAACCTTCACATGTTATTGCAGCTGCGAGTTATCCTTTTTAAAAGCTGAGGAATGTAGTTTTGTACCTTCTTTGGAAATAAAAAAAGGATTACAATTTCGCGTTAAAAGCAACTGCGTGAGCTTAACTCAAAGTGGAAAAGTTTTTTCCTCTTTTCCGCGTAAAGTGAAAACCCAGATCTGGAAAGATTGCGCCAGATTTTGGGAGGAGTTTTCCTAAAGCCTTTTACTTCATACTGGAATTTAGGTAGTTCATTTCAGGTTTTTCCTGATTCGTTTGTAAAGGAAGGTTTTAAGTAGACAAGACAATGCCATGAAACTTTCTTTGTTTTCTTTTCCCGTTCAATTGCATCTTAAATTGTTTACGTTTTTCGAATTATTTCCATTGTTTGAGGGAAACTTTCCCATCTTGTTATTTTGATTAGTGTTGCTTTTGTTTTTTCTTTTGGGAGTTCAGCTCAACCATACCATCTCAGCTACTTAAATTGTTTAGAAATTATCAAAAAATAAGAAAAGTATATATTCCTTCAAAACACATTTTTGTACTCTTTTTTAGCTGCATGGTCCAGTTGCTTGTAATTGTAATAACAATAATCATAACGACGGCCAACTGGCGGTTTGTTTTCTTTAAATGTGGAGGGTCAACAGAAAATGGCATCTGCAGATGGTATACATATACAGAATGCAGACCCCTCACTCACACGCCACATTCAGAAGAGAAAAAAATGTTGGAACAAACAAAATGTAAATCCTTAGCAGCCCACATTTTCCTAGAATACATTTCTTAAGACCCTGGCTGGCTAAATTACTGCCACCGATTTACTTAAGTCAAGCCATACTTTTTCGTGTTTATGGAAGAAAGGAAGTTTTGCAATAGATTCCGCCCCTTCACATCTTCACCAAGAAAAAGGAACAATTTGACAAGGACAATCCAACCTATCAGAAAGGAACATGAGTCCTTCTAAGCCTCCCCCGCCCCTGTCGTGTAGCAATAAGAAGAAGAAAAAAGAAACTTTACTACAAAAACTAACTAGAGAATAAACAAAATTTGTGGTGCACATCTGATTGATTTGATTACGTAAATGGTAATCCGAACTCCCCATGGCCCTCTCTAGGCCATAGTATTCCAAATCTGTCAATATTACATTCTTTCTACGTTACTATTTTGCCTAAAAAAATCTTTCTCCAAAAAAAAAGGTTTGCATCTTTTCTTACCTTTTTTTGTCGTCAGCTTCTTCGTGAGATAAGTCGAAATCCTTACCGATCCAATCTTCCAATTCCAACGATGATGAGCTGTGTATAGATTCATATACGTCTTCTCGCACAGGTTGGGTCAATTAGGAATTATGCTTCCCAAAGAAGAAAAGATTCCTCCCTTTTTCAAGCTTGATTGCACCGCTGCGTTGACTTTTGTGATCCCTCCAGAGAGAACTGCTTTTGCTTGAGATCTTTTTTTTCTTGCTGGTGGGAGAATGTTTTTGTTGTTGGTAATGATGATGGTGATGAGATGAATAACTTTCTTGCTCCTTCATTTTTTACCACGAGTATTATTGTGTGTGATGATGAATTTGATGCGCTTGTGAAGATTGATTGACTTGATCAGCTTGATGATGTGCTTTCATCTTCTATTCATACTTACTTATGACTACAGGCTTAATTTAAGTCAGATATGATACACAAGATGATTGGCAGATTAAAATTAGATCGTGATTAGTTCTTTTCAGTCGTATCAGTAAGGTTTGAGTACACACTAGAAAGTCTTTAGAAATTTCTGTGGAGCACCATCAAAAAATATAACATGCAAAATGAGTCGAATCCAAAGTGTCACATAAAATTTGAGAAGCCATCATTAACAGAGGCAAAACACAGAACATTGTTGTAATATGGTTTATCGGAGCACACTTTCGAGATTCTTCATCACATCATCAGTATTTATTTCAAAAGGTTTTTTTTGTGGTGGAATTCACTTTGAAGAAATAGTTTTTACACGTAAGACTGCATGTTGTCCTTTTTAGGAAAGAGGAACACGCATTGAATGGTTTCCTTAAAAGCGTCTCGGAAGTCTCGATTGAAGTACGCTATTGAATCAATTAAAAAAGTTCGAATTAGCAATTTTCGCATGAAATCCTTTTTCGCCACATTATCGATTGTCAGTAGTTTATGATTTGCTCATTAATAAAATGAATTCAACGTACCGTAAATTATTGGATTGAGTGTGGAATTAAAGTATCCAATCCAGAACATTGTCTGCACCAGCCATTCAGGATTCTGACACGAGTTGCCACACAAAGCGGAGACCATGTACCAGGTGAAGAAAGGTACCCAGCAAGCCACAAACGTCCCCATGATTATACCTAAAGTGGAAGAGGAGAAAATCATTCGACAAAATTATTACGACTATTTCATCCATCCAATTGCAAAACTCATCATCAAGAGTAAAACTATCGATACTCATTCCCTCACGTTAATATTATTACTCATCAATTCAATCTGTGACCTGCAATAAAGGATGACCCCGGAAAAAGAAGGGATTGGATTTTGATGCTCCTAATATCCATTCTGCACTTTTTACTACCGTCATTTACGGCAACATGTGCAAGTCCATTATTTGGGTAATAAATTTCATATAGCCTATTTCATTTGTCAGCAGATTTTTCCAATCATGTTGACATATTCACTGCGTAGTCATCATAAAAAACTCTACTCTGTTTCACGTAATAGCAAACAAAAGAGACTACAATCCAGTTGGATGAAAAATTGGGACGACAACCAAAAAGGTATCAAACAAATATCCTTGAATCTTGTGTGTAATCACTTTCACTACTGCACTCTCCACATCTATTATCACGTTCTTGATTTAATGGCAATCATTTCACAGTGATGTCATGTCGCCAGTTAATCATCATCATTAATAACAACCGAGTCCCGACTTTCTTTGATGGGCTATTAAGATAGTTGCAAAATGAGCTTAAAATCAAGTCATTATTTTCTAATGATGTTGGCACATTTGGCTTTGCTAGATTCATTTTCCATCATTTCGGCATCATCTTATTTGGAGGAAATCAGATATAGCCAAATGCTATTTTGAATAAAAAATTATTTCAGTATATCGTTTGCAGTTTAATTTCCTAATTTATGCGATTAGAGGTTAATAGGTGCATAGATTTTTCAAAAGTTGGACACCATAAAATAGTTTCCTACTTTTGCCAGTTAAATTCAATTCGTCTGTTTTTACTTGAACAAAAGCCGATTGACAAAAGCCACCACAAATCGAAAAACATAAAAATTCTCCAGACAAAAAGAAAATTATGACCTGTATATGTTTATGCTTCAATGTGTAGTGTTTTAAAATTGATGTATTTGTAGTTTGTACTCATCGTCAGTTGTCCTATTCTATTTCTTGTCTCGAAATACTGAACGTTTGTAAACCTGGTTTCGTAAACTATTTTTCTGTCATCGTGTAGAGAAATGTGGTTCTTAAACCGACAGTGGTGGGCGTGACAAAAGAACATGTGACACTTAGCGTTTGTCTTACTTCCTTACGCTATTCCTTTTCACAAAAGAAAATATTTACGCCCACCGCCTACCTTTTTCTCATTCTTCTCAAGGACTTTATTTTCTACTAACTGGTTTATAAAATAAATGAAATGAATTTTTTTAATGCACTCAAGTAATTCGAAATGAATGTGCATTTTACGTAGTTTACAAGACACTCAAAGATATTTTTGCTTAAAGAGGTTTGCTAGTCTATCTGTCTGTTTTCATGAAGTTATCAAATCTCGCTTGTTTTAGTATGAGTCAATATAAGACTATGAAACTTCTGGGATTCTCAAAATCGATTGGATAATCTTTGAAAATATGCACAAGTAACGATTGTTTCATTGTGATCTTTCTTTCAGCATCAG
>JAHZMX010003220.1:0-19517 GCA_027743895.1 Seira musarum
ATATGTTTGTGCCTCTTCATCAGTGGATTCAGTTCTTTCGTTAATAATTGCAGCAACAACAAGCCTTGATAATGATGACTAATGACGGTCACAAAACATTGCAGCTTGCAGGATTCACAGATACAACAACCCATTTTGACATACATTCGAAGTCTGTGTAAAGATATGACATTGTAATAGCGTCGAACATCGAAGATACATGAACAAGGGGAGTTAAGTCAATGGCCTAGGTCGATTGACGACAGCATTTTGATACAGGTCTTTAGGGTGGGTTAAGAATTTAAGCAAAAATTCGTCGTAATCCACGCATTCTGATTTTAGTTAGAACAGCATTAGTTCAGGAAAGATTATTTTCAGATAAAATATAATGACATTCACAGCAACTGCCACACTGATTGATAACACGTCTACCGAGCTTAGAGTCTAGACAGTAGTTCTTTGGGCAACTGTACTATAAGGGCCTTCTAAATTAATATTAATTTTAAAGCCACAAAAATGGTGTTCTTTGTAGGATTGATTATTTTTTTGTATACCACAGTCCATCTTAGTTCAGGTAATGAGCGTTGTTATTTTTTGATGATTTAAATTAGGGTATATTGCGACTTTATTTTTTTGTTTCCCTTTGTTTAGGTGCCACTGTTTCAAAACCATTGTTTAAGCTTCAAAATGAACGCCTTGGTTGCATCATACCGATCCCATCGAACAGGAGATATGCCCCAACTGTAATTGATCAAAAATCCCAAATCGAATTGTTGCCAGTCAGGACCAATTCGAATAGCGAGTGGCACATCAAAGTGGAGGAAAATAGTTGGATTAGAGCAACTTGTGGAAGGGGAAATGCAGTTGTTGATCATGATCCTTATTATTACTTGCTGCTGACTTGTGTAAAAGGACGAGAATTTCGAGTAATAATTTTGAATCAAATTTTTCGTATTTTTACTTCGTATCCTATTATATATTTTACTACCATTTGGTTATTGTTATCGTTTCAGGACAAAGATAATGAGCTAATACTTATTCCCGAAGGAATACAATGTTCAAATCCACGAAAGCCAACTCCTATCGTTTACAAAAATGGTACTTGCTCTGAAGACGGATCAAAGTTTTTAGTTGAATTTGTGACGGAAACACCTCCGTAAGTGAATAAAGTGCTGTATCTCAGCGTAGCATACTTTTTAGAGCTTATTTTGAACTTTAAATTGTATTTCTTGAAGTCGAATATTCTACACGGTTTGCATGGATGAGGGAACGTCAGGCACACTCTATTCCTCAAGCTACATAGACGGGGAAAGTATTGCTAATGGATTGGTCGACCCGTCGGGATCTAGACCAAATTTCCGAGGTCAGGAGTTTTATCCATTTCCAATTAAAGAAGCATACAAGTGGGAAAATGCAGCCGAGCATTTGTCAGATTTAGTGAGTACATACCTCATGTTTGATTTGATTGAAACACATTTTGAGACTTTTGATTTGGCAGATTGCCAACACTCAAATGCCCCAGGTAAATGTAAAACCCATGTAAATAAGAAGATAATTTAGGTAAGGCTCATATTTTTTCTAAAAATTCCGTAGCTTGGCTCAGAAGATCTAGTCGATCGCTATTTCCCGCAGCAGCATTATCATCTTTCTAGGGGTCATTTGTTTCCAAATGGAGATGGAATCAAGACTCATGAGAGGCACGCGACATTTTATTACATTAACACGGTTCCACAATGGCAAATTTTGAACGGCGGCAACTGGAATGTAAGCATGCCAGCAGTCATATTAATATTTAATTGGTCCATCCAAAAACAAAAGGGCGATCTAGTTTAATCATGACTGAGAAATAATTTACAAGATCATTGAACAAGACGTTCGGAATCTCGCCACACATTTGAAGAGAACATTCAATGTAACGACAGGGGCTTTTGGTGTTACTACTTTAAAGGATGTGAACAACAACGATGTGGAAATCTGGTTGGCACGTGATTATACCGGAAAGCTGAGGTTGCCAGTCCCCAGGTAGTAATAATAATAATAATGCAATATTATATGAAGGTCATAACGCCATCATGGTCATGACTCAAAGTACTGCTAACAAAATGCATTTCATTTCAACAACATTTATATTATATTTTATCGTTTACTGTTAAATATATAAAAGCCGACAGTCATTCTTCTTTGTTCTTTTTTTATCTCGCTTAAAAGTGTGTTACCAAGGCTCAGATTCAAATCATTACCTTTTCAGATTCGTGTGGAAAGTTATCCATGACCCAGTGGGAGACGCAGCTGTCGCAATTGTTCAAGTGAACAATCCTTGGGATGTTAATGTCAACCAACGGAACCTAAATAATGGTACCTTGACCAGTGATATTCTGTGCAGTATTGAAAACGACCTCTGCTCGAATATGCAGTGGCTTAGGTCAAATGAATTTCATTCCCTGAGGAAGGGCTACACGTACTGCTGTGATGTTCAGGAGCTCCGCAAAGTGATATCGTATGTACCGGATCTTCGCTATAGGAATTTACTTGGAGCTGACGCAGTCGGTACTGATGTTGATGATTATGATGATGATAACGAATCCAACAGTGGAAGTGCTGAGGATGAGGAAGAGAATTTAGATAGCGGTAGCGAAAGTGGTAGCAATGAGAGCAGTAGCATAGAGGAAACAAAGTCGAAATCAAACGCGTCTTTATTTTTCCGTCAACAAGCTTCAAGAATGTTACGCTTATAGTTAGTACTAACACCGAGTAAAACAGGATTCTAGATTGCATCGGGAGCACGATATCCTATTTCATTATACTCATATCGAGGTAGTGTAAATAAACTTTCGTGCAAGTAAAAATAAATCAACTAGAATGTTTCTTAAACAAATATAACGTCCGTCCGTCCTAACACGGATTTTTTGGTTAAATAAAGTCATAAATATCTTCCACGGGAATCACTGCATGAGGTCCAAACACAATGCCTTGTAATATTTGCCCAAAGTTTGCTGGCCAGTTGGACCAGTAGGGGTAAAATGCGATTTCTCCAACAACCTCATCAAAGAGCTGCACATCTTTCAACTAAATAGAAAAAATACACAAATACAAAGTTTCTGTAATAATTATCATTTTTTAAATAAAAATAAATAAATTCTGACTGTCTCAATAATTTCCACGCTGTTGGAAGATGCCATTGCTAAAGTATAGCATGCCCACTGAGAAAGCTCCGTCCTGTGTTTCACCCCATTTACTAAGAGTTTTGCAATAAGACGTACCCCGTTGCATCTATAAAACTGAAATTTATCTGTAATTTTGAGCGCATGTCCAAGTTTCTAACAAATTATTTGTATTCGTATTCATTAGATTACAGTCATTTTTAAGTCGGGTGAAGTCCAAAGCATTTCTGCGAAGCTTTGCAGAAGATGAATCTTTACGTTCATCGAAATATTTTTTCGGTTCAACAACCAAACAATCAGAATTGCTGCACCTTCGGAGAGGATTTGTGCTCTATAGGTTCCATAATAAGCCGTACGACATATGCTTCGCACGGTTAACTTGACTTTTTTCATTTTTAGTTCGTCTAAATCCCCCCTGGCCAGTAAAAATGTTTTGAAGTACGGAAATATTTAAAGCAGATTAGTAATGTAGTACTAAATTGTACTAAAATTACCTTTGAGGAAGTGATCGGCACTCTTCAATTAGAGTTTTACGAAATCTGCGAATGTCATCATTGTATCTATCTAAAGCGGTTACATCCATTTTTGTATCCTTCAAGTCCTTCGGCCCACTATTATCCTCATCCTCCTCTGGAAAGTCATACTCATCTAGATCCAACCTCTGGGCCAGATTTGTTAGGATACTCTCTAAAAGGACATAAATGTAATGACATCATGAAGTTGAAAATACCAATTTACCCATCGAGCAACTAGTAAATTTTTGCTGTACTTTTCTCAAGTGCTGTCGGTCCTCCAAAGAAAAGACTTTTTCTAATACTTGCACGTCTATACCGAGCAGAATCATCACGAGATGGTCGCCCAACGTTGACCATTGATCCCTCACGTCGCAAGTTCTTCGCCACGATTTGTGGCACACCTTTTCCGGTTACGACATCTAAGAAGACCAAATAAAAAGTTTCGGATTGATCCATTAATTGTAAATATTTTCCAGCAATACGGACAAATAGTCAACCAATTTTTTATTTCATTACTTACGGGAATGCTCATGAGTTTTTGTTCGAGTATGTTTGGCGGGTTTTCCTGAATCCATATTTAAGAGAATAGATATAACTTAATGCGGCTTTAAAATATAATTAGTGAAATCCTCGCGGAGGCTAGGTTTGCCTTAATCAAAACAAATACGCACAAGATTATGATACTGCGTATGCTTATGCAGTTGACATTACTCTTTGCATTCTACAATTCTCATCGTCATTAAAATGATTCTTATTGATTTGATACATTCAGCAAAAACTTAAATCACACAAACAAAGGCAGTCAGGCTAAAGAAAATCAAGTGAAATTCAAATAAAACAATTTTTAAAAAAATCAAAGCAAATAAAAAATTTGGTCCATGGGGATGTGATTTTGAGAGCTGGACATCATACGATACAAGCGGCATTTATTCCCTAGATATTCAAACGAATTCCCGGAGACCTGAACAATTCCCGGAGACCTGAACTACGAATGACTTTAATCGAATATCATTTAAAAGTAAACTTGGCTAACTAATTTTAAACCATTGAAGAATAGATATGTTTAGTTTAAGAGAGCCTTCCGAAACGTTTTATAAAAATAATATCAAGCACATTTTTCATTGTTTCGTACATACGATTTTAGCATTAGAAATTTTGCGTTTTCTTTCTATTTTTCTAAGTTTTTTCTTTTCCTTTTCCATTATTGGTTATATAAGTATTACAGTTCACATAACGAGACAATATTTTTATAGGAAAAAAATTACTACCGTCATATTCAAGTTTGAAGGTGGCAGGATACACAAATCTTCTCTGATCACAAAGAACGTGAATTCTTTATTTCAGAAGACGAAAATAATGGCATGCATGCTGCTTCATTATNCTTTCTATTTTTCTAAGTTTTTTCTTTTCCTTTTCCATTATTGGTTATATAAGTATTACAGTTCACATAACGAGACAATATTTTTATAGGAAAAAAATTACTACCGTCATAGTCAAGTTTGAAGGTGGCAGGATACACAAATCTTCTCTGATCACAAAGAACGTGAATTCTTTATTTCAGAAGACGAAAATAATGGCATGCATGCTGCTTCATTATGTGGCGATGAAGAGTAAAGTTATTTTTAGATAGAATTGTAAAGTCTATGTTGCATACCTCATCAAAAACGAAGTCACTAAAACGGTGCAATTCACGCCCATTTGTTTGAAAGGAAATGTGTTCGAAACATCTAAAGTTAGGGACAAGTAGTTCTCGGGAGAAACAGAGTGCGATGATAGCATCAAGTGAACTCGCTACACTTTGATATTATGAGCAATTTTGCGGATGAAACTCTTTTTGTGAAGTTGAGCTACACAGCTCGAGTTTAAGTTTTAGAACAATTTTGATTGCTTTGATTTCCGAGCTTCTTTTCTAGACTTATAAAAATTGTCATTAAAAATTTTTGAGATCGTTTGTAAAGTGCAATTCGATCATTTTTCGATTAAGTCTACTTTGGGGTAAGGGAATACTGACATGGGACGGAAAAAGAAATCAAAAAATGTAAGAAGTACGAAATACTTAACATTATTATCCGTCTTGGTAAATATTATTTTTTATATAAATCCCACTTCTTGTAACAGGTTACAGCAGATTCCGTCCTAGATGTTGAAACGTTACCACAATCAGTATCTAAAAACTGTCAGGATTTGGAACCGTCCATGGATCCTTCCGAGTTTGGAAATGTTTTAAGATATGAGAAAGGCCTACTAACATGTGATACGTCTCCAATTTATGGCAGGTACGATGAGATTAAAAAGACAGTGTGTTTTTCATGCTTGTTTCAGAGTTGATATTTATGTTCCAACTTTTCCAATTACAGATACTTAAAAGCCCGAAAAGATATTAAAAAGGGAGAACTGATATTCTCCGAAAAGTACCTAATTGCCGGGCCCCAACGCTCGTCCGACGTGGTATGCGTTGGATGTCACACAGAGTTTCAAAAAGGCCAGAACAGGTGCCAAACTTATAATTACAAATTCTCATGCATGAATACATTTTTTAACGCGAATTCAAACTTTTTTTTTGTAATTAAGTATCACAACGATTATTTATTGCACGCAAATGCAGACAAGAAATGCTCAATTCTTCATTTCGTTCTTATTTCACAGATTAAATTGTCCTCGCTGTCAGTGGCCAATATGCAGTGAGACATGTGCCAAGTCAGTCTTTCATAGAGAGGAATGCAAATACTTTGCAGAAAAAAATGTGAAGGCAAGCAAATTAAATCATACGAAGCCCGTTCCAGCTTGTTTTAGTTGAAACCATAATTTATTAGTCATCTCTCATCCAATTCATGTGGTTTGTCTATTTGATACGAATAATTCGAAGGGAAATGTTACACATTAAAATGATTTTCTAGCTCTCCGTTTAATCCCTTCGTACGCATGTCATTTTAGCAAAATAAAAAGTGAAAGAATTATCATGTATATACAATATGATCTGACATTGTACACAGACCTTTGCTCTTAAAGCTAACAAAAGATGGTGAAATGATATTGTAAAGAGGAAAATCTGGTTTCTCTTTATAGCCTCCTGTCAATCCTCGGACCTGTGACTTTGGGACACTCGCCGTCTTCCGCGGACTACTTCTAAAACTGAACGATCCACCAAAATGGAAGCAATTGATGCATTTGGAAGCTCACAATGAAATACGTAGAAATTTACCCCTGTGGAGAGAGAATATGATTCATGTTGTGAATGTCATGCTCAAAGACTGGAAACTTGAACCATTCTTCACAGAGGAAGAAGCTCATACTGTTAGTCAATGGTTGTGTAGAGAGACGGAATGTCACACGTCACACATATTTACACAAGTTTTTGTATTCATTGTTTCACAGGTATGTGGAATTCTAGAAGTAAACTCCTTTGAGCTTGGAGAGAAATACTCATTCAGGGGAATCTTTGCCATGGCATCTATGATGGCTCACGACTGTGTCCCCAACACGACACATTTTCAAAGTGGATTAGATGGAGTACTTGATGTTAGAGCTGCTGTAGATATACCAGCGGGTCAGCCCTTGAAGATTTCCTACGCCTACTCACTCGAAGTAAGTGGAATCGAAAGTTTCGTTCTATGGAAATGAAAAATGTATTGAAATGAATTCGCCCTGTTTAGGGAACGGTTCAACGTAGAAAAATGCTACTGGAGACAAAATTTTTTGATTGCTCATGCCAGAGATGTAACGATCCTAGAGAGTTGGGGACGCTATTAAGTGGAGTTCTTTGTCAAGCTTGTAAAAACGGATATGCCTTCAACTCTGGAGCACCAGAGTTGGCTCAAATATGGGTCTGTGAGAAGTGCAAAGCAAAGTGAGCAAATCAAAGTATTATTTATGTATTTCAAAAGTTATTTTTAATCCTAAAGATTCTGATTTTCTTAATTTTCTCAGGATACCCCTACAATACGTTGATTCAATTCTGGATAATTGGCAAGAAGCAATGGATCGTGTAGACGACATCGACAGCAGTGAAAAATTTATACAAAATTGCAAAGCAGTTTTTCATCCAAATCATTTCATTCCGTTTGGAGTGAAATTTAATTTATGTCAGGCTTATGGTCGTGAGTCTACTGAACTTCAGAATTTATCTTCGGTGGATCTCGAACGCAAACTTTCACTCTGTCGAGAAGTCTTAGAAGTGTTGGATGTCGTGACCCCGGGTTACACAATCACAAGAGGTACGCTACGTGATACTTATTCAAAAACCATTTTAGAACAATTCTCATGCTTACACTTTCCTTACTTTTAGGGATGGTGTTATATGAGTTACAAGCAGCTGAAATCATCCACATCCGCCGTCATCAAGACAAATTTAAACCTTCGATTCTTCGACGCAAATTGCAAATTCCTTTAAAGAACTTGAAAGATGCAATCGCTATATTGGAGATGTCTAATTCTTCAACAATTGAGTACGAAATCGCGCAGAGCGCAAAACAAGAAACACTTGTTGAACTTAATAAGTGGATAAATCTGTTGAAATAAATCTATTAAATATGCAAGAAAAATGTACATAAAAATTGATAATATCATGTAACATTGTTTTTCAAATAAAGGAAACTACAAATATAGCTGTTGTTTTGCTATTACGCAAGCATGTTTCATTCAGCCCTTATAGTTTTAATTTGTTAATCTTTAGTCTTAAAAATTAAAAAAAAAATTATAAATGCAATACGTACATAAATCGTGCTTTCATTTAATGAATACAAGAGCAGCCTGCTCCGTTTACAATAACCGAAAACTTAAAAAGAAGGTCAAAATTAATTTTATGCAGCAAAACCTCCACATGAAACTAATTTGAACGTCTACTCCAACAGCTCCTTATTTTCAATCGCACTTTGTTTCGCTATTTCTTGAAGGGCTTGTCTTGCGGTCATCTTGACAGGAATTATGTCTGGAATGTTTCAGGAATTAACCAGAATATACGAATTTAATACGTGAACATGAAATACTTGACTTAATAGTTGCGTGAATCTGTAATGCTCATAGTTGATACCTCTGAGAAACTCTAGGCTCCGATACTTGTGCACAACGTCGGATAGATCGGTATAGTCAATATTTTTAGATCCTTTGGTGTTTGTCAGGGCTGTATTACTGAGATGATCGATGAAGAGCTCCTGCAAAATAGTTATTAAATGCAAAAACTTTGTGAAAGACAATAATATTATGTAGTTTTAGTTTTAAGCATTATAAAATAGCTGAGAATTAAAATGTTTTGAAACATAAAAGCATATTGTGAGATCACTCATGCATTCCAGAAAACTTTTATACCGTTGCCTTTGTGATGATAAAAACCGAGTCGGCCGCGATATTATCTATTTCGGGGGACGATTTCATAATGATTTTTATCTTCGTTTGAGGTAGGACCAAATCGGTTCCTATCCGCGGTCTCACAACCGGGACATTGGGTCGTTGGGATTGAGTTTTTTCGGTACTTGAAGATGAGTTGGAAGGTCCTCCAGAAGACTTTCTACTACTCCCACTCTTTTCAGATAACATGATGGTTTCCCCTTCCGCAACAACAAACAGGATTACTATATTTCTTAGTAGTGAACCACTACTATTAATTAAAAATTAGAAATAGAAAAATAGAAATTAAAAAATCCTGGAACACCAACTTCTGGATTTTACTTGTTCATTTCAAATCGCCTTTGTCAAGAATTGGAATAAACAAAGATTTTGATCGCGGTATATTCATTATGCCCCATCCCATTGTAAGCGTAACATATTTTTATACTCTGCCTTTGTTCACAAAGATATAGACGCTCCCAAACATAACTAAAGTACAAACCTTAATTTCAGTCGAATCGGAACTTTGTGATCTAAGGACCTTTTGATCATCACCTAAATTAAATCGAATTCAGTGTTAAAAACCTCTTCCTCAAAGTGTTGTTGGCTTTAATATTGGACTTTGAGGCAATGAAAGACGATCACACTATTGTTTTTAAGCTTGAGGCTGTCATGCTTGTAAAAATATATTTAATGCTTGAATGAACCAGTGGAAAATTGTGCAAGCACTGCCGTGATTTTGCGAAGTATCCATATCATATCAATACTTAAACAAACCTAATATTTATATTGCACGTTTGTTCAATGGTAAACTGTACATACTTAAATAAACACCCTTGATTTAAAAAAAAACACTCATATTTTGTTTGAAATATTATTGTGCACTTTACAATTTTACGTGTCTCAATTTGCTCTTTGTTCGTTTATTCTTTATCTACATAAATGAAAAGATCGTGATAGTAAGAATTTAAGTCTCTGAAATCGCGGAAAATATATTGCTCAAGACATAAAACGCACTTTTCCACGTGCAACAAAAATAAGAGCCTACCTATTTATTCTCAAAAAGCATCAGGTATTTTGCATCATAATAATACAAAATACGTACAAGTCGAATCAAAAGTATACAGGTACTAGCAAGTGCTGCAGAAATGCCATTTCATTTCTATCTAATCAACACACGAAATAGATGTACGTAGTCCCTTACATTCATCACACTACATTTAGAAATCATATCATGAAAGGATACTTTGAAAAAAGGCAAAATTAGGAATAACGTAGCAAGGTTCTGAACATAAGAGGCATATAATAAGTGCATGTTGTTGCATTAACAAGATAAAAAGGTACGTTCTCACAAGTTCAAATTATGGCTGAATAGTGAAGAAGGGTAGAGGATCCACCTAGTCATTAAGGGACTTGCATGTCTCAACGTCTCAAGATGCAGACAGACGAAACAGCTTTCGTTTTCATTCAGGGATAAGTAAAAATAGAACTGAGTTGAAGTATTCCCAATAACTTTTCAGGTGTTGTTTTGAAGTTTGAACTTTTCATCATCACGCACTTGTCCTTCACGTGTAACAAAAAACGAAGGTCCTCGTCCTGTTCCAGTATCAATGGAACTAAACAGTAAATGGTGGAATAGTTGGCTTAAAGTTACAATACGAATCGTAACTTAAGAAGATTAAAAAGTAAATCTTAATATTTAATTAAAATAAGTTTATCTACACCTTATGAGTTCATGTGGGCTATGAAAGTAGACTAATTAAAAAGTTCCTAGAATTTAAGTTACACATGCGAAGGAAGTTGTAAGTCATGACTATTTACTCCCATTGAGACGACAAATTTTTGGTCCAAGTTAAGGTAATCAAATTATTTATTTATTGATTTAAAAATGAAGTAAGTGATTGTGCTTATTAAATTGCATTCCACACATCACATGGAAATTGAGTGAAAGATTAACTTGGCCCAAATTCCCTATAAGTATTTTTTGGTGAATTCCATATTTCTTTTCGGAATGAAAAGATTTTCCAACAGCTTTGTGAGAATTTATTCCGTGGGTTTAGCTTAAGTGCATTCAAATGACTCTGTCATCTGCTGAAGTTCCTGTTCGTATAATTTTGAAGTTCACGAAAGGGGAATGGAAATGATGACGGTTCCCATAAATGGAGTGTACCAAATAAGGAAGTGTGTGCTCCTTGCAGTTCATTCATCTAGGCACATGACAATACCAAATTCACTAAAAAAAGAAGACATTAAGCGCGTAAAAATTAGAGAAGACGTGAACTTGCTCCTTCCTCTAGCGCAGTCAGAAGTAAAGCTGTTAACATAGTTGGACTTAAGTAGCTGATGATGATGATAATTTTTTAAAATAAAGTCAATAAATAGAGTTTGTAGAATATTCTTTAAATATATTCAACCGCGATAATCTAGTTTGATTTCAGATAACACATGAAATGTTGCAGGCAAAAACCGGCGGAATATATCTCGGATCCAACGGATCCACAATTTACACATATACATACATTTCAAATGAGATATCAGAAGCTATGTATGCTCCGTTGAAAAAAGTTTCTATCTATCTAATGCTGTCGTTGGCAATTAAAAATTTCAAAACTATAAAAATCTTAAGTACTCAGGCCTTCAACCATAAGGTCAACGGCTATCGTCTCGATGGACGGACGAGGTAAAATCAATACACAAAACGCTACTTATTGTTAGCTGGAAAGATTTCAGCTACATAATAAAGACTATTTTCTGCTTCAATACGCTTATTTAGTTTCCTAGAAGAAACAAGATTAGTAGAAAAAAAGCAACAGAACTGTAGAATTTGACTACGCCCATCTTAATTCCTAAACAATGCAACTATCTTTGGCAAAGTGCTATTTTTTAATGATTTTTTTGCTAACTCTTAAATCGAATGTTTTTTTAGTATAACTTTACAATCGAAAAAGCGTACCATTTCATTAGCAACATGATGATTCAGACTATACTTGAGTTGATCATAGTAGTACAGCTGTACAGCAAGTACTAACAAAAGACAAGTTCGGTCAATCGAATGCAACTGCAATGCAGGTCATATAAGGTATAGCAGTGATGCACTGCGTCTGGTGGGTATGTAGTATGTAGGCGTCTTTACTGTTCGATCTCAATCTTATCAATAAATTATTTTTGCGTTGTAGTGTGAATACTATCATTCAAGGTGAATTACAACGGTAATAGGATTATTACATCTTTGTCAAAATGTTTTTCTTATGACAGAATATGAATGTGTAATGTATTAATGTCAAAACTAACCAAACCTCGTAGGATTCTGCAATAATTTAAAATAGGTGTGATTAATATAAACCAGGGTGACTGGGGAAATCGGATTAATGATTTTAATTATTAGTATCTTAATAGTGGATACATTTTTCGGACAAATGAAATTGAGGTGCATCTTAATTATGCATTGCCAACATCTTTTGTAGTATTCTCTTACACTGATATTATTTAACGGGCATATGTTTAAAGGAGTTTTTGCTTCTGTTTTGTGGAAGTTTTCCAGCAAAGCCAGAAACCATGTTTACTTATGAATCCTAAAAATGTAAGCAAGTTTTCTGAATGCTTGTAAATGTACAACAGATTACATTCTTGATACCATGTACAGTATATTGCAATTGAGTAGTTTTTTTCAATAACAAATCGAAGTAAAAATCAAGAAAAAGCATCAACATCAAGTATTTAAAAACAAATAATATGACTGTAACTTTTTCCATTTGCTAAAATACTGTGAAAGGCTCGAATCGAATCGAATTATTCAATTTTTAAGTTGAATGTAATGAGGCGATTAATAACTTATAGCGACATACCTACTTATCTTTACTTACTATGCCGCTTCTAATGTTTAAAAACGTTTAATGCCATTTTTAGTTAATCGTGTCATAATCATAATGAAGGAACAGAAACAAGACAATGGAGCTCTTTTTACCTTATTTAAAAGACGGGGTTCATTGATAACATGCTTTTTGCACTTATTACAAAAAATAAGCAGCTCTTAAATCTGAAAAATAAAATGGCATATTTTTATGAACATAAATTGTAGACAGTTTAGTTAAATGTGTCGAAGTAGGTATGAAATTAGTACGACTATGACAACGACCAAAGTAATGAGTGCTTCGAGTAGCTCTTAAGTCTGAAAAATAAAATGGCATATTTTTATGAACATAAATTGTAGACAGTTTAGTTAAATGTGTCGAAGTAGGTATGAAATTAGTACGACTATGACAACGACAAAAGTAATGAGTGCTTCGGGTAGTGATGTTTTTAAAAAATAAACTATTGTTAAGTTTGTAGATTGTTTCTGTACATAAGTTTGAACAAAGTCTGCTAGGAGTTGTATTTGAGAATCTCTTTTTGTATAAATGGATGGTTTTCGATTTATGCTAGGAGGGAGCTTTAGCTTTTGTGGATTGTGGTTTCAAAGTAGGAAGGACAGGGAGAGCATACATCCGTGTGGGTAAGGGTAAACGAAATGTAGCTTGAAGAACAAAATTAGTCGTTCTCTGTATTATATGCATGATAAAATGCGTTACTTTACTTGACCTTTTCTCCTTTTTCGGAATCTTAAGTTACGTATAAGGCTCTCTAATTACACAAGTGTGACATCATTCAGGCTTGGTACACTCTGACAATATGGGTTTGGTGAGTTTGAGTGAAGCATATATTTGTTTGTTTCGAATAACAATACCTATTTATGAATAAGTTCATGTGTTTATAAAAGCTCAAAGCTAGAAAAAATATAAAAAATGATAAAATTGCAAACGCATCCGATCCCCTCAGAACTNTGACCTTTTCTCCTTTTTCGGAATCTTAAGTTACGTATAAGGCTCTCTAATTACACAAGTGTGACATCATTCAGGCTTGGTACACTCTGACAATATGGGTTTGGTGAGTTTGAGTGAAGCATATATTTGTTTGTTTCGAATAACAATACCTATTTATGAATAAGTTCATGTGTTTATAAAAGCTCAAAGCTAGAAAAAATATAAAAAATGATAAAATTGCAAACGCATCCGATCCCCTCAGAACTTCTTCAAGCCCTCCTAAGCGCCACTCAGATTTCATAAATGTGTTTGCATCTTCAGATCATCTGCAACGTGGATGTAACACAAACACAGCTATTTCGGACCATGAATGTCGATTAGGGTTGCGGTCGTAATAAAAGCAGCAAAATCAGTCTGGCAAATGGAATAGACTTTATTCATCTCGTCTATCCGTTTCCTACATTATAAATATGCTTCACTCCCACCAACGAAATATTTGGCTCTAATGACCGAGCTTGTTGTTAATTAAAGTATTCCGCTCAATCTGTCATATTTCTTTAAAATGTATTCAAAATAAAGCATATAAATCCTAAAAAAGGAACTTCTATATAAGCATGAACATTTTATTCAAATACTTATACACAAAACAAAAACAAAGGTCTTCACGGTTTTTCGAGGTCCGCTCTTTTACATTTCATTTCATGTCTGCCTGAGATGAGTTGGAATGTCTCATCACATCACTCACATCTCAAGGATTATCGCATCATGCAAATTGATACGCTGTAAAATTTAGAAAAGAGAAAGAAATGTACCAGATAAGAATTTTTAATTCACAACAATGAAGTTTCTATTCTAGTAGTATCCCTTCTCACGATTTGCATATAGTTCAAGATCCATTTCTGATACCACACACATTCTTCCCACTTACGATGCCACCACCACCACCTTAGCATCATCTTTCACATTCACTTTACGTACGAGCTAGAAGTTATTGTTAACATTTTTTTAAAGAACCGATCATTAAAACGTGGTAAACACAGCTTGAACAGCGATGTTCATGCAGAGAAATGAAAGATGCCGATTATTTGAAGGAGCAATGTACCATATCACATAGACAACAATATTATACGGACCAACCCACACAGTTTTGATTTAACAGCCTACATAACAAAGTAAATCAAGAAAAAGTCCAACATTCACTACTAAAACATCCACTTATACTTTCTCTTTACATCGGTTTTTCCATCCTTTTTCTCTTACAATCCATGAATTTGCTGGAAATCTTATAATTAATTTTTTTTTTTGCTGTTCTAGAACACAACGCCGACCTGAAAATAGAGAAATTTTATATCATGAGGAAAACTGAACTTATTGACGATCGTGCTAGCCGCTAGCCGCGAATAAAATATTTAATGTTGTGAAGTGAATTATCAAGATGACAGAATCTGTGATAAAAATGAAATACTTTGTACTTCTAACTACTTTCATAACGGTGACTATATCTGTAGTGGAAGGTGGCTACATTCCACCAGGGCCAAAGTACAAATGTCCCGAGACAAATCAAATTTGGCCTTGTGTTTGTATGTCCACCAGTGACGATGGGATCACAGTGAGATGTGAGCAAGTGAGCATGGCCACTTTGGCAGCTGCAATGGCCTTCCCTAGGGTTAACGAAATACCTATTCAATTGCTGGATATAGTAAACCTAAATACAGAGAAGCTTTATGGGAAGCTATTTAGTGAGGTTAATATAACCCGTATACGGATTCAAGACAGCCCCATAAAGTGGATTCTGCCTGATATATTTTTCAACGCAAGGCAGTCGCTGGAAGCGTTGGAAATTATCGGGACACAGTTGGAAAAGTACCCGAATGATGCTTTCAGTGAGCTTGAGAATCTTCAAAGTTTGGTTTTGGATAAGCACAATATCTCAAGTTTGAACGATCCCATACGAGGACTAGGAAACCTGAAAGCTTTGCAGATTTCCAATGGAAACATTAGCTCCTTTTCGAAGGAGACATTTGTGGGTCTCGGGAAATTGACAAGATTGGATCTACACGGAAACCAATTGACCACCATTCCCAAAGATGGCTTCAACAACATGAAAAACCTAGAATTTTTGGATGTGGCTTGGAATAAATTTGAAAAGCTCGAGCCTGCATACTTTTTCCATTTGAGTAAGCTCACATGAAGCTTCCATTTGCGGAGGAACTATTCCTGCAGGAGAACGAACTGACAAAAATTAAAACAGGTGCTTTTCAGGAATTGGCTTATGTAGTAGTTAATGTCAGTTCAAACAAGATCAGTGCTGTCGAGAAAGATTCCTTCCAAAATTGTGTGAATATGACGATATTGGATATGTCACACAATTTAATCGATAATTTTACAAAAGGAGCATTTGATGAGATAAGCTACCCAAATGAGTGGAGATTGCAGTATAATAAATTGAGGTAATGCTACATTGTGAATGATATTACATTTATTTAAACAATTTTTTATTGATCCTATCCGTACTTCGTACTACGCAGGCTAACCAGTGACATTCCTTTAAAATTCATGACGGGAATAAAATTGCTGAACGTGAGCCACAACGAGCTCGTGGAAGTGAACAAAAATACTTTCCCGAAATTGTAAGAAATGTAAAAAATTGACTTCGGCTTGGTATTTGGTACCGGTGTTTACGATTTACTTTGAATTTCCATTCATCATTTTGTTCTTGCAGATACGAGTTACATACTGTAGATCTTAGCTGGAATAATATTTCCAAAATCCATTCAGCAATCTTCACCAACCTCTTTAGTTTAAGGCACCTCAACATGAGGTATATAATCTAGACATTTGTCCATTCTTTATCAAATTCGAATTATTAAAATTACTTTAATTTTGGACATTTTGGTGCATTTCAGTCACAATAATTTGACAGATTTATCTGGCTCTGCCTTCGGTGCTATCCCAACACTTCTGGAACTGAATTTAGACAACAACCGCTTAAAATCGGTGAGCAATGCTGCATTTTCCAGAATGGCTTCTTTGCGTGTACTATCTGTGACCAACAACAAGTTGAAGAAAGTTTTTCAGGTAAAAAACAAGAATAAATTGTTTCAGATTGCCCCATACCAAATATTGTATTTTACTATTGTAGATATCAGGCAGTCTGAATGACTTGAGATTGGCCAACAATGAGATTTCATCTCTAAGTAAGGCATGGCCTACGATGAATGCTTTACAACGCCTTGATTTAAGCGGAAACAAGCTAGGTGGAAATCTCCCCGGGGGTTCTTTTGATAATCTTGGTGCTCTCTCGAGGCTTAATTTGGCGAACAACAACATAAGTGAAATTCCAGCGGAAGCTCTATCTACCTTGACAACTATTCAATATATTGACTTGAGTATTAATGCTATTACTCATTTACCTCGTGCAGCATTCGGTCGTCTTCCCATTGTTTTTGAACTGCTCCTTTCACAAAATAACATTTCTTCAATTGAAGTTAAAGCGTTTGACGGGATGTTACAACTTTTGCTACTGGACTTGAGCCAAAACAATTTGAAAACTATTCCAATAGGAGCATTCTCGGCTCTAAACTCGATGCGAACACTGAATCTCTCGCGAAATTTTATACAGCGAACAGAAAACTCAACGAATTCTCTCTTTGAAGAAAATTTGAGTCTTCAGACGTTGGATCTAAGCCACAACAGAATAAGCACTATTTATTCTCATACTTTCCCGGAACTTCGTTGGACAAAATTCAAACTTGCAAATGTAGATCTATCAAACAATCAGTTGACAATCTTAACAAAAGAGCTACTAAAAGGAACCAAAACAGTTACGTCATTGAACATGTCCAGAAATAAAATTACAGAAGTGCGACAAGCCGTTCTTGGCAACATGACAGCTTTAGAGATTCTTGATCTCAGCCATAACGAGTTATCCTTTATAGACGTTGCCATTCTAGGGCCGCCGCCTAATCTGAAAGTACTCAATTTGCAAGGTAATTATCTTCGCAAATTTCCCACAGAAGTATTGTCAAATTCCCAACTGTCCGTAATCAACCTGGAAGATAATCGACTGAAGTTATTTAACTTGGATTTTATGCCAAAAATAAAGAACGGAACAAGGGTGATTTTGAAAAACAATCCTATTGCATGTGACTGCCGTCTTATATTTGTGAAAAGACATTTTGAAGATCTTCGCCCAAAACTGACCAACTTTACACCAGAGTATTTTAGTGACTTCACTGAGTTCAAATGTAAGGGTGCCCCTGTGGCACTTAATGAAATGGATGAAAATGAACTAATTTGTGATTATTTGGAAGATCCATTCTCTCCAAAAATACCTCCCAATTATGATGTCGAAATCCGGTCTCTCAGCCAAGAGGGTGATAACCTTGATGTAAAGTGGAGGGTTCGTTCAAAAATGGATATTTTAGGCTTCCAGATTGAGCTATTAGATGACATGTCTGGAAAAGTAGTCAATTCAGAATCTTTAAGTTATACTGAAAGAATGTCTAAAATTCCTTGGGAAAAAAATGCAGACCGAATTTGCTTGGTGCCAAAGTTCTCACGAGAAGAAGTGACCTCAAATGGGAGTTCTAAAGTGAATAAAGTTTGTCGTAGATTGGATAACTTTCAGATAAGACCGGCAGCAGAGAGCAGAGGAATCTTTGGAAAAGGAAATGTTCCCGCTTCTTTTCATTTTTTGAATCTCATTTTGCTGGGAGTTTTTAGTCAAATTTTGTTTTAATATTGATAACATTATCATATTTTGTTCATGTTTTTTTTTCTAAGAATCTTTGACACTTGTAGTTGAAATAACTTCTAACACTTTTTTATTTTACTTTTATTTGCATCTTTGTAAGAGTTTTGAACTTTGATCTGTGAAACCGTTACTAAAAGTTACTTTTATGTACTTATCGTTAATTGCATAATTTCAAATGATGAACTACGTTTTGTTTTTGTACATTTCATGTCTTTCAGTCAAATTCATGACAATGATCATTACCATGTTTATAAACCTTTACCATGTAAAATGTATATATTTTTAGAATTACACATGTATACACTGCGAATCTTAAAGGAAGTTGTAATGACAAATAAATCGTCGTGCCATTTTTGCGAAATTGTTGACGAGCATTTTTTATGACAGATCATAAAATTACATAATTAAACATCAACTTGTCTGCATAATCTTTGTAATATTGATTCCATGAAACAAATGAGACATGGTTTTTGGAAATCACTGAAGTCATCGCCAGTCGCCTGTGAAATCTTTTAGGGAGATATAGATTTCCAGCAAATGCATTTCAGAATCCTTAATCAATTTTTGGACTGCATAAATACCTACTAAACACTACAATACTACCTACCTAAACATTTTGTTGATGTAAAGCTCATTCTTAAAATTAAGAAAAAAGTTCATAATTTTGTCCAACTGCTTAGCGGATCACTATCGGGAATTCTTTGGTCTAGAGATATTATTTGTAATACTTGTAGAACTTGTACTTACACAATTTATTTGCTGATAAAATTAGAAACTCATCATGAGTTTATTTTTGCAATCATGAAGTCAAAGTGAATTCAGTGCGTTTTTCTCAGAAATAGAGATGAATGTTTTTTATCAGATTATTTATGTCGGTTTTTAAGAAGGCCCTGTCTTCTCGTCAACGAAAAACATACTGTCGGTTAGGTTTTACTTGACAACCCCCTCAAATCCAAAGGGTCCCCCCTTTGCACTTTTTTAAAAA
>JAHZMX010003221.1:0-22953 GCA_027743895.1 Seira musarum
TTAATTTTAATTTTTACCCCAATGTCAGCCTAAAAAGTCACAAAGATGACGAATTAAATTACATTACATATTATTTATAATTCGATGATAAACAGAATGTGGTAATTGAATTAATCTGTTATTACCTGTGAATCTTCAGATGATTACTAAAAACATTTCTAGTAATAACCATATAATGCTCGACTCCATCCACAGTCAAGCGATACATTCCAAGGTATTGAGGAAGTAATGTTTTCCCATGTCTCTCGACAATATACTATTGCAAGAAACAATGGAATTGATATTCACTGATCAGAAAAACAGTGCTGGTTAATCTCGATGAATTAAATTAATTATTAATCTTACAGGATGATACTGCTTCAAAAGAGCATGCATCTGCTCCACTTCTTCGCTAGTCAACGTTTTTATGATGTACAGTTTATCCCACGATTGATAAAACTTTGCACCACTTTTTCCAGAGTTTGCGTATGGGGTTGGCTCCGATCTACAATTTTAAAACATTTTTGTGCGTCACATTACTGATTACAATAGGATAAAATTCTTTTGTTCCGCATTTTTCACAACGAGTTTACGTACCTAATCAGAGATTCCCTCAAGTCTTGGTCATCAACACCAAATCTTTCTCGTAAATTCCGAAATACCAGTGGACAATACTCCTTGAATTTAAAATGACTGGGGAGATTCTCCCTAAAAAAATTCACCATTAGTGCACAAGCATATGTAATTTAATATTTTTTAATGTACATAACGAAATCCAGGCCCGACAAGACAATTCAAGTCAGGTTTCTTACTTGTTAAAGAGATGGTTGTCCACTCGAATTTTTGAGTACGAGCGGAAATCGTCTGGCATTAGCATAACTGGAATATTAACATGTTGAAGATCGTTGAGCTAAAGAAAGATAAATTAATCAAATGATCAAATTAAATGTTTTTAATGTAGTATATTAGTTGAATTTTGTATAAACATTTCACACATTGTTCAACTCACCGTATGATTTACACCCCACATAAACACTGATAGAAGAGGTTCCTTTGCTCGGAAAACTTTTACCTTCTGATGCTTCACACGTATTCTTTTCTTTTTTAACTTGCTGGCCATCGAACTCATTTTCTTGATGTTTATCGAGTCCAGAATATTGCTGTTGATAGTTTAATAGTTTAATTAAACAATTAGGCGATTAAGATTTGAAATTCGTTATAAATATACAAATGCATTTCCGTGATTTCTACGTACTTTTTATCCATTTTTTGCATACAGCTAGAGAAAGCTACACAATTTTACGATTTTTACATTAACAACTACAATTACAGCCATATACCAGAGAGAAAATGCTACAACAAAGCAAGATTTTAAAAATTAAAACTACCTTTACAAGGTGAACAAGTAATTTTTACAGTTGTCGAGAGAAAGCGGTTTTTTCCGCCAGTTGAGATGAGATTCCACTAGAACCCAATCAAAGGCGGCCAGTATACAATCAAACTTGAGAGTGATGATAGGGAGCTGTCACCAACAAACCTCGGATGATTGTTTTTTTTATTTCAGTTTCTCCTCAAATTCAACACATTTAATTACGTTGTTGTAATGGCTTCGACACTAATGGCGGATCAAATGGTCCTGGTCGAAATTCAAACGCTACTCGCTTAAGCAGACTAACAACTGCTAAAGACTCCTCTCTTCCTGGTCCGCAAATCCCTGGGATTACACAAAGAACAATTAATTTGAACTAAAAAGGTTGACAACGATTGCTAAAAGTGCACGCATTAAATAGTATTACACAACATAAACTTTGTGATTGTTAGTGCACCTTTGGCAGTCTAATAATTCCAAAGTAAACCTACAATTGTCACAACATTTAGGTGATACTTTCAAAAATATATTTCAATATTCAATATTTTCGGGAAGACGCCTGCACAAAACTGATTGCTTAATAGGAACACTTGAAAAGGAATCCAAAGTTTTCTTGGAAGTCTCTACTAAATGTTTACGATCGAACAACACGAGTAACTTCTAATAAATCACTTAAAATATTGATCTGCAAAAATGTGAGCTGATTTTGATTTTTTTAAATAAAAAATTACTACAAAGTAAACCAACTATCGATTTTCCGTTCTTTTTCTTTGCAAAACTCTACGAACACCATAAATCAAACGACAGAATGCGAAAAAGGGATTGCTGAAATTAGTTAACATAGGAAGAATCGGTTGTGTATGTGCAATGTAAAAAAATTTTCAAGTCTTCGTCTTAGGTTTACTACTTCGTGAGTAGTTTCTTTCTTGATTAATGAATGTTAAAACGATTATTGGAATGAAACTTACCTAAAATGATAGTGTTATGCCTTGTTTCCCCTTTAAAAAGTCTTAATTATTATATAATATGAATATATGTATATGTACTTTTTCACTCGCCATAATTCTCCAGTCTTTCAATGCGACATTACACCTTCCATCCAGCTTACTACGTTAAACGAAAAACTTAAAACAGTTTTATAGTTTTAATCTTTTTATAGGGAACACGATCAATTAAATACACCCCACAAAAACAAAAATCTAGTCACAGTCACATCGCATTTATTCTATCCACACTAAACATACAAGATATAACTCATCAAGAAGTTTTTTATTAGGACTACTGGCCTGCCTGGTCTTGTCTGTCTGCAGAGAGCGGAGACAGGGGATCAGAAGAAGAATCAGGATAACTATGTGTGTGTTACATAAAGGCTCAGGGAAGAAAACGAGTGAGTGCTTTTATTATTGCAGTACATTCCAAGCAAGTTTGCTCGGTTACTTGTATATTATGCACCGCACAATAATAAATTTAACTACATACCACCACACCACACCAAACTTAAACATGGCAATGGTAAACACACACTAGAGACGTCTTCTGCGACTTAGCCCCAGCTTAGCTTAGACTTCGACGCTTTTTATGAAATTGCTGCATCTTCTTGCTGCATTGTAGTAGGTTTAAATAATGCATAGGTACTTGAATCCAGGCATTGGCACTTTACAACACCACCACTCCTCCACAAGTAAAGTTTTCTAAAATGCATAACATTACTTCCAAAATGTAATTAATTAACCCTTATAAATTATACCGAACATAACCTAACCATTAGTCGATTAACATTACTTTTCTGGAGATATATTGAATTCGGTTTAGACTAACTAGACTAGGATATTAAAGTAGAATTGTCAGGTATTCACTTGGATAAGATATTATTAAATGATGAGAAGCGACCGTATAATTATACACGCCTGTCGACAATAGATGATTGAAGGAGAATGGGAGTTGTTTTTCAATGTTTAATTTATTGTACGCTATTCTGTAGACGTAGACTTCTAAAAAATCGATCATTCATTCAAAATCGATCATTCAGGATCTGGACAACCGACATGGCATCAATCTTTCATCCGACCAAAAGCATATAAAATTATCCAAAATCATTAAGAATTTGACTCTTATTCTTGAGTGAGGTGGGTAGTCTACAAAACGCTGTACTTTACTTGTAAAAAAATTTGGAGAACTTTCCTTTCACTGCAACCTGCAATAAAGCGTTATGATGGAATACGTAATCGAGGAAAAGCAGTGCAAGCAGAGTAAAAACTAAGAAAAGATAAAGCGAAAAAGAAAGGATAACAAAATGGGATTTTCTCCTCTACACACTACTGGCCACTTTCATTCAAAATACGAAGAAAAAATGCAATGACGAAGAATGCTTTTCACATGCATTGCAGGGTTTGTCGTATGATGCAGTAGTCTTAATATTATTAGAAGGACCACTGAAAAGCTTGCTAGTTTTTGCATCAAAGAGAAAAGGGAACTGAATGAAAGTGGTAGAAAGAGTTTTTCATCATATATCCCGTATCAGGAGGAAAATTTGCAAAATTCTTAAATCTGCTTTCACTTAAAATTGATTTTTATGCCAGACGAAATGAAATGAGCACAAAAGCTTTAAGCATTTTACTAACCCAATCCCAATGAGTCTCCCTCGCCATGTTGAACTACTTTCCCTCATGTATAAAGACATGTGAATAAATATGAATATCTTTCATGAATGAATAGTCAAAACTTTTGATGATACAGGTTAATTTTCCAATCCTTAAATTGAATATAGCAAATATCAAAATATCAATACAGGTTCAGTGACTTGAACTATTATTCGATTTCGTCAATCTTACATAGATGGACTCTTGGAAAAACAAGATTTTCTAATTAACCATGTAACGCATCTTTCTTTCTAATGATTGTCATGTTCTGATTCAAATGACCAGTACACCATGGAGTTAATAAAATATTTTTCAGCACTATGAATATATTATGATGTCTCCCAGTATGGAGTATTGAGTTTGCTTTTACCGTTTTACTCCAAAAATTTAATTCTCTTGACTTGCAATGAAATGAAATGAGATAAGTTAAGATAACGATAACGCACTTGGCTTTGCCGAACAAGTACCTGCTCTTGCTTGCAGACCGCTGCATTAAGGTTTTTCAAAGGGGAAATTAGTACTTGTTTTATACCCTTGAATTAGTCAGGCATGGCATCCGTTTGTATGTGACGCAAAGACGAGCGCTAACTTCCAAGGAATGCTATCTGTTATCTTATCATCACATTATGCATCATGTATCATGCATGCTATAATGCAATAAGATAAGTTAAACGGTGAAAGTCGAACCATAAGTTCACATATACCTACTCGCTTCTATTCAAGAGAAGTAAGACACACTTTAAAATCCATTCGTTAGTCATTTCAAAAGAGCTTTGATTTGTTATCATATCATATCATATCATAAATCATATTGACAATTGCTTATCTCAATCTCAGAGTATTTCGTCAATCTGTATCTGTGTATAGTAAATATGGTTTAGACTGAAATAATAGGTATGTGGTATGTAACGGAAAATTAAAACTGTACCAGATTGAAAAATAAATGCAATAATATTCATGGAATCACGAATATCTTACGTCTGTGTATATAGCAAGTGGCTTGATTGAATGATGGTGTTAGTCTTGAACTGGCTTAACTATTTTTCCGCCGTGTTAGCAGTTGAATAATTCTGAGGAAGAGGCGCCATGTGAAATGTATTAAAAATTAATGCAAGTGGAACCGAAATTAAATCCGGTGTTAAGTAAATATGCACTGCCATTAAACCGTTACCAGTGATGCCAATACGAACTCTACATTCATCTTAATATCTATAATTAATATTATTCTACCATCGTTAGACTTTTTAAACCTATTGTTTGGCGCTTGTTTAAGGTATTTTACGTAGAGTTATACAAGCATTCCTAATTAAATTCTTATGTTAGCTCGTGCAAAAGCACTACATATTATTATTCTGATGATAGTGATGCTCCTATTCTGTCTTACACTTAAAAGAATAAAGGTGGTTTTCGTAAGTTGAGTCATAGTCATAAAATATATGAATGCTGCATGTTTATTTATGTCAACGCAAGTTACTTTTTGGCTTTTTTCTTTGACTTGACTCGAGTAAACCTAAAGCTTGCTTCAAATAATCATATCAAGGACAATAAGTAGGAATCTATAGGTAGCTCACACGTATGCTGTTGTAGGAGCTTGGTCGTCGGATCGGATCGACTCGAGTTAACATTTTTTGTGTTTTTCTATCACAATCACACGTTGCATTAAATGCTAGTTTGTCGAACGTCAAAACTGGACTTCCTGTGTGCTCAGTCAGTACTCGTGTTTTGTTGATTAATTTTTTTTCAATGATGAAAAAGCATTTGCTTTTAAAATTAGGCAATTTCAAATTGGTTCAATGTATTATGTAGGTGTTTTTGTGCATAAAGATTAAGGAGATTTATTGACGAAGTAACAGTGTTTTAGTGACATCAACAGATATAAGTAAGTTGTTAATGAATTAAATTGCAAGTAACAAGTACAATACATACTTAGAGAAGAAATCAATACAGAATTAAAATCAATTGGTCCAAATAGACATATCTTTCACGTTTGGCATGAAATGATTATAAAAAGTTCTGGTACATTTCACAAATTGTAAGATATTTTAAATTTTGGTTTTTTAGTACATACATAGGTAAACGAGTAAGTAGAAGAAATAAATTCAATAACCAACCGAATGTGTAACGTGTATTTTCCTCCATTTTAATAGGTCGAAATGAGTGAAATAATAGACTTGACAAAAAGTACTAGTACCGACAGGGAGGAGGAATTAAAAGTTTGTATCCCACTGAAGAAGAGACCTGTGGCAACAAAAGGGTCTATTACCGTCCCAAATGTTTCCCCTAACGAATGCGCCCCGGACCTTCGACCTGAACCATCACAGCCCGCACCTCCCGACTTTGCCATATCAGAATTGCTATTTTGCCGTGCAGAACCAGAACCTCCAATTTTAGAGCCTCAGGTTTTCCCATTGTCATCGGAGATTCCTTCCACATCTGCTGCTGCAATGGGCCAAGGTACATAAGTAAAGCTTTATATATAAAAAAAATATGTCATGTGGGAAACTTTTAGATGATTAACTTGATTTTGGTTGATGATCAATGATTATTTTAGGAACCACATTTGAAAGCTCCTTACATTTCCCCAAACAACGAGTACGCTTATCGCACAATTTGAACCTTGAGAAGACGCAGTCCAACGTTCATCGTAATCGTGAGAATTTGACAGAGATCAGTAATCGCGTTAAAGCGCGCCTGAGTGAAGAAAAAGTTCGTCCTTCACAGAAACCTGGGACAAAACTGCTGAATCAAATGCGTCAAACGTCGAATTCCAGTTCAGTGCCAGTTAAAAAGCGGAGGCAAAGTTCTGGGTCTGGATCCTTTACTTCTGAAAAGCTACAAATGCTAGAACGGATTTATGCTGTTAAAAGTAAGTCAAGACCAACTGTGACTGAGTGGTTAGAGATATGTGAAGTATCAGGAATTACTGATCTCCAAAAACTCAAGGTAGGAAGTCATTCAATTTCTCATTATTTTGCGATCTTGCAACTTACAATGTTATAATATTATGCACCTTTTAACACCACATTGACGTATGTATAAACACAGACCTGATTTGTGGAGTGGTTACAATTAATGTATTTATAGATTAATTTTCTGTTTTATTGTTTATACAGACTTGGTGGCGCCACCAAAATCAAGTCCATCAGCCTCAGCAAATTAATGTCAGAAATGATGGCCAACACGCATCCGGTGCAGGAAACAACACTAATATGAATTCCCATGTAACAGGAAGTAATGATGATGGCATTCCCCGACAAAAACTCAGATGTACGGCAAAAGTTGGATTCAATGACATAATTGATAATGATTGTTAATTGATTTCGTTTATGTCATGATAATTTGGGCTATCAGCTCTAACACGTAATATATGTTTTTTTAGTTCTAAAAAAACCGGAGGACAGAACCATGGATTTGGATGTTGTCCGCGCTGACATTGCCAAAGTAAAAAACTGCGAAATAGGTGTATTCAAAGACATATTGGAGTCTAGTTGGAATATCAAAGCTCGAAGGATCTATGAACTGGCAAGTACTAAAGATAGAGCCTATAAGGCTTTTAAAGATACTCTGTTTAGAGAATCAAAACGTTTGAAGGAGATTAATGAAGATGTCAGCCCCTTGTCAGAAAAACAGTCCATCGAGGTGTCACTGTGGGAAAGTCGATTCATAGAGAGATATCAGTTTAGTAATAAGGAAACAATTAAAAATATTGTTTTGCCATGGCTTGCGCCCTTTGTTTACGGAAGGATTACAGCCCAAGATGATCGTTTGTTGACGTTAGAAGTCGCACTTTATGATTTCTCAAAAGTCTCCGATGTAAGTGTTCAATTAAAATTTTTAAGTATTTTTAATTTCTATATGACACAAAGTGTACATCTTTTTTATTTTCAATACATGCCGATCATTGTTGAATCAAGTAAAATTTCATTATTTTCTTGCAGAGAGCTACAGATTTGAAATGGGAGACGCCCCTCCAACTTCAGTATGATTACTGCAACACAACTTTTTAAAATTATCCAATTTTAGAAAGATTTAAAATACAAAACGGTTTTAACAAGCATTCATTTCAATTATATATATATATTCTATTAAAAATTAAATCACAGTTCAGTTTGTGAAGAACTATAATGTGTACCAAAGCTTCTAAATAAATATGCTGTAATTTATAATACATACATATATACTATGAACTCGTATGCAAAAAAAAATCGAGAAGCTTATTTATACTACATTAGTACTGTAAGACTCTACTGCCGTATTATTTTATGATAAGTAAACCTTGGTCTTTTACTAATGTTAGAGTTTCTAATGACTAATGATTTTTGTATGACTATCAAAAAATAAACTGGTGTAATTAGTACAAACTTGAGTGCAAAGTTAGATATGGAAAAAAGAAAAATGTGAATATTTTTTTTTTATTGTTAGTACAAGCGTTTTTGAGAGAACTAATTAACTAATAAGAAATATTCAACATTTCCATATCTGTTCTATCTATTCTGTTCTTTAGATGAACTGCCTTGAAACCATGTTTAATAATATAAATAAATTTTGTATGTATATAAATAATCTTGCCACTTTTTGTGCAAATATACCTAACCTGTACAAAGATACAGCTTACAAAAAACAACAGTGTTTTATGAATGTTTAATGAACAGTGATAGTCTTACCTAAGCAAAAATTCGAAATGTAAGAATGTTTTCAGCAACTAATGTTATGTGACAATTCCTATAATGACTTTCATTTAGAATTAGAAGGTAGTTAAAATATGAGATAATATTCCTGTGGATTCTACTTTTTTAAAAATCATTTCATGCAAGATTAAATTGAAATAATATGTATTTAAAATGACATTTCAGCTTAATATATTGATTGAATCCTTCAATGGAATTGAAATATTTGTAATTCATAATACGAAGGTAAATCAGGCTTTCAACTTTTATATGACTGGATTTATCATACAGCAACTTACGACTTTTTGCAGCAAATTCCTTAGTTGACAAATTAAATCTATTATCCAATACTAGCTGGCATTTGGCATTTCGCAAAAATCACGTAACCACATCCTTCTTTCTCTGCCTTTTTGTTGTTGTTCCATGTTCCATGACTTCCATGAACAAATAGTAGTCAGTCTGTTACGTAGATAATTCGAAATTCCAAATTGTTGGCCTAAACAAGACTGCATACCATAATGGTTAAAAATTCTGCGAAACTTAAATTCCTCTGCTTTTAAGTGGCAATCGACTAATCCTCAATTCCCGAAGAAAGAATGTTGTGTGTGAGGAACTGAGAGGAGAGGCAAAAAGGAAGGAAAATTAAAGTGCTCGTTCGTTGTTTTTTACTTGACTTTGAGCCATCTGGCTCGTCAATATAATATGTACCCTCGGTCTCGGCTCTCATGAATGTATTTTATGTATTGTCATTTCTTCACAACAAAATGCTATGCTTTTGCTGGTGGTTTGTGCTTGCTGAACTGAATTGAATGTTCGCCGTTCGTGCGTGCATGCATTGCATTGCATTCAACGCAGGTAAAATCAGACCGAGCACTACCTTTTCGTTGGTTCATTCATACTGTACTTTCTTACGGGGAGACGGGTTTTTTACATTTTGCAAATCTACGAACTCATCGGTAGGGCCAGAAGAGATGCCACTAAATAGTTATTGATTAATTCTATTCTTTGTAATCTTGATCTTCATGTTTCAGAATTAAAGCAAAATCACAGATCAGTGACTGGATTGAAGAAACATTTATGAAATCTCACTCAATAGATATAGGCTACTAACTTTTGGCAGTAACAGTTAAGAATTGCTGGAGTGAAAGCGGTGTTGTGACAAATACTGAAAGGGCAAAGCTTTTACACATCCGGCGTACCAACACTACTGCTCATTTTCAACTATTGGTATTGGTACGTTATCAGACTATTAATTTGACTTAGAGTTATAGGCTAGCGATGCATGTGGCATATTTTAAGAATCAATCAAGCAGTTATTTTTCAGAATATTAAATTTTCCATTTATCGCAGAAATAGTTTACCTCCTAAAAATAAGCTCTTGTCACTCTTCTGACTTGTATCGTGGACTTGAACTTAAGACTTTAACCTGCAGACCTGCACAGCCTTACCATGCAGAAAAATTCCCTCGTGATCAGTCAAGTAAGCAATTGTTTATGTTTGGACAGATGAAATAGTAAAAAATATAGTCTTGGCGTACTTTGTTTAATAATAACCTCTAAATTCTTTTAATTATTTGTAGGTATTTGAAGACTACGTGACTTCGGTGAAGTCAAAATCAGAAGATCTTATCAAGAATGTTTTCCCCCGCAAAATTGACGAACTCAATAAACTCCTTGACTCAACTGAATTTAGTTTCGAACACCAGCAAAAACTATTGTACGAATCGCTCAATATCCCAATCCCCGACGCACAGGCCATTACTAGGTAATCGTTGAAATAATAAAATTATGGATCAATAATGGACTTCAACAGCAATTATTTATAATTTCATAATTACTTGTGTATTATTTTATTAAATATTTAATAAAATTTGTGGAATATTGTGGGTATAGAGCCTTGGCCAACAGCCATCACAGCCCTGGTGACGCAGAAGGAGCTAGTAAAAAGCGGAAGCTAAATCACGTCCACGCAGATGGAGATGTCGTCGCAACTGAAGGAACAAAAGTACTTGCTCTCCCGTCTGGTCCCGTCACATGTAATTCCATTTTGTCTAAGCATATAGACATTGTCAAACCATTCATTCGAGAACTCGTCGAGCACGCCAACCTGGTAAGTTTCAATTTGTATTCATTGTCGTATACCCGTATACCCCAGACTGGGCAGACTCCAAAATAACGAGTCGTTGGTACTATACTGTTACAGTAATTAATTGTATTGTAATTTTAGCTCAAAATGTGGGTTACTTTTCTAATTCCGAAAATTGAGGACGGAAACAATTTCGGTGTGTCAATTCAAGAAGACACATTGGGTGAAATACGAGCTGTCGAAGGCGAGGCTGCGACATTTTATGATGCTATCGCAAGTATGAAGTTAATTTGTCATAAATAATAAAATAATATAAAGCGAAAAAATAGAAATGTAAAATCGTATTAAATTGCTTGTTTTTTCAATTACAGGGTATCATATTAACAGAGGCAAAATTATCAGCAAGGTATGTTCATTCAAAGTCGACCAAACAATATATGTATATCGTAAAATAACATTTTAGATGACTATGACTTTGCGTCGTTCAGGATAACGCTGCCTTCGATAAGTATGAAGATTTCTTTTTCCAATGAATAGGATATGTTTGAATAACATTTATGCACTAACTTACTTAATGCTCAAACTATTCTGAAAGTAGTTGCTTAATTAAGTTTCCCTTATTTAATAACAATCAAACTATACAAAACAAAAAATGGCATGAGACGCAAAAATGTTTTGATGAGTTTGAAAGGAATTTGAATTTATGAAAAAATAACGGAGTGTGAGCAGTAATAGTAAGTTATGCTATTGCTAGTCAAAAAATTAAATCGAACGAGGCGTTAACCTGAACTTCATGTAGTATAGCTTTGTATAATGAGTATTGTCAAATCAAACACTTTCTTAGGTCGCCAAATACCCTCACATTGATGACTATAAGGCGGGTTGTTGCTGAATTAGATGAAAAGGAATTCTTAAGCCTCCGGATTGTCCTCTCCGAGATTCGGAATCATTATGCAGCAATGTATGATTTAATTGCCAAGAACTGGGAAAAGATCATCAGACCACGTTCCTCAAATGCTGAAAATTTGTATTAAATATAATTATCTAGATAAGAGGCACGAATAAAAGGAGAGCAAACGTATGTTTTAAAGTGTATTGTTGTGATTGTACTATATTGTAAATGAAATCTACATCTTAATTGCTTCATGAATGCGATTATGCGGCAGCATTTTTGTTGGACTAATATTTTGATGCAACATCATCCTCAAGCAGTCCTTCCGGTCATCGATCAACTTTCTTTCCTCCGAATCACTCATATACACTGTGTCGTCAAAAATGTCTTTAAAAAACGTTTCTCAACCACGCGCGATGAAATTTTTTGTGTTAATTTTAATTCCAAACGTTCCAAAATGGGTATATCAATGCGTTCCAAATGTACAGAGGTATTTACGTTTTGTAGATGTTACGTCATTAAAACATTGACATTTGAAAAAAAAACTTGTTCTTACGTTTTATTAAAAATTACATTATTTGAATATCATGCTATTTGCGTACATATTTGGCAGCACCCATGAATTATCATTGTGTTGCATGTCCAGTTTTCATGAGTTCCAATTCAAGGGCGCAACGATTTTAATTTACTCGTTCGATTTCAAAATTACAATATGGGCTTTTATTGCGGACCGCGCTGTTGTGTGTCATCATCCATCGACGAACGTAAAAACATTGCAACAAAATATGACCCGAACAGAACTGAAACTAAAGACTCTAGATGATTGGACGAAACAACTTCCACATTTAATTTATGTAACCAGGCATGGTATACAAATTCGAATAATTTAACTAGTAATGTTATTGATTTTAATATTGTAAATGGCACAAAATAGTCATAAAACTCTGGCACATCTACAATCAACAATCCACTCAAAACGTCATTACGGACGTCCCACAATGAAAATGAAAAAACTGAAAGTAGGAAATACGTATAAAAGAAGCATATACCCGCCTAACTATAGCACGATAAACATTTAAAAATTATTAAAGGTTTTATTGGATCGCGATAGTTTGTCAGTTTGTATTAAACACTACGCAAACGATGATTGAGTCAAAAACTGCTCAGAATATTTTTATAAATAGAGAAATCAATTTGTGATCTCGCTTTTTCATTAAAAGTTAGAAAACTTGAACAGGTAGCATGGTAAATCGAAATAAGGGAACACATATATCATTGTTATTGAAGTAGAGGTAGGGCAACCAAAAATTTTGCACACAGACCACAAAAAATTGTTTAAATAATCGACAGTACCTAATTCAGTTGCAACATTTACAAAAATTATTTTTTGTTCACACTTTTGCGAACGGGATTCCTGATTGATTATTCCAATTTTAAGACATTCTCGTGCTTAATTTCATCCAGTTTTCTTTTTTAAAAAAGATTTTAAGATGATAAACGTTTCCTGAAGCACTGTGAAATGATGAAATAGCTCAAATATTTGTTTGATTTAAACATTAAACACAATGCTTAAAATGTCCCTTTTTCATCCTTCATTGCTCGCCAATATAAGTATTTAGTAGCCCTAATTAGGTGTGTATAAATTCCGACGATTACTCTAAAACATTACAACTCTTTCAGTAGAGTTGATTTAGCAGTTTTCAATTTATCGAGACGCTTTTGAAGATGAGAGTTCGTTGTTTCCAGTTCATCTAACTTTGACTGAGCCTCCCGCAACTGTTAAAAGACAAATTTTTATTAGTCGTTTCATTCTTTGACATACAACAGAAAAACACACGTCGCCATAAATAGGGTAAAAATCATACCTCTCTTTGAAGTTTACGTTTTTCAATTTTCAGATCGTCTTCTCGAGCTTCAGCTTCCTCCGCGGCGGTTTTAAATCTCACTACCTGGCCATCCAAACGTGCCACCTACGAACAAATAATAAGGTGTAAGCTTAGAATTAAGCGAAGGAGAGTAAGTCAAACTCTATTATAGAGTTAATATCTTACGTTGGCCTGCAGCGTGGCTATTTCTTGCTCGTACTTTTGCGTTTTAAATCGATAATCGGCTAACTGCTTACTTGCATCTTCTGTTGAATTGGAATAAAATTGTTTTACATTAGAATTTTTGAAACAATCGTACATAACAATCGTGGAAGTTAAAATGAGTAGGAATTACTCACTTTGTGCATCAATGCAATCTTCATCTGGCCCGTTAGTGTAAGCTGAAGAGTTAGACGCGTTGTGCGGTGCTCCACTCCTATCACCTTTACTATGTTTATTTCTTTCTTCTTCTAACTCTAAAGTTAATCTTCGAATTTGATCTAATAAGTCATTCTTTTCCTCTAAAAATTTTTTCAATCTGACATCTAAATATTAAAATAAAATGTTTTACAATGTTGTGGATATAATGATATATATTTATATTTTTTGTTATCACTGTAAAAAGTCAATTTACCCAAAGAGCCAGTTCCTAATGATGATAAAACTTGAGCGGTTTCTTGTGTTACCAGTGATCGCTTTATTCTCGTTTCTTTTTCCCCATTTCCTAAGTCAACTTCCACTTCGTTTTCCACTACGACTAGACCGTATTCCTAAAGAAAGCATACACAAGCATTAATTCAAAGTTCAAATGTTTTGCCTTTGCTTATAAATATAGCTTATTTCTACAAGTTTTTAAACGAATTCGAAGAAAATATGACTTACTTTTATTAGTTCTTCCTTTTCTAATAATTGTGCTTTACAATATTCCAACTCATCTTTTAGCTGAGTTGAAAGTCGTTTTAAATTTTCAAAATCTCTACATTTATCCCGATATTCTCGTTGAAGTAAAGTTAGAGATTCTTCAAGATCTTCAATCTTGTCTTTCAGTAGTTCTACTTGATACGTTAGAGCGGATTTTTCGTTATCCAACTGGGCGTTGTGCACCATTGATTTTCGGAACTTATCCTCAAGCTCTTTTAACTCATGCTGAAAATGTAAAAGAATGAAACCATTCACAATTAGTTAAACTCCAAAAAAGAAGTACCTTTTTTCCAACCAGAGCAAATTGTACTTACTCGCATATCTCGTATGCTAACCATCCCATCCTCAGATGAATCTTCCGAACTTCTTCTACTTGAATGATAGCTAGCTGAACCGACGGAGTGAGAAGGACCACGATGGCTTCCTAACGCCACTCGAAAAGCAGCACGATTTACAACATCTATCATTCAATTTAAAAGCGATTCCAATTTCACTGAACCTTTCATCAGCAAAAAAATTATACTATGTATACTATAATGACTTCTGAGAACTCACCTCCGCTTCCTGTTCCTGCCGCAGGCGTGTACATGTCGTAGTGACGGTCGGCACTCTCATCATGCTCCTTCTGTTGTTTTTCTAACTCCTTCATCCGGATTTCCCTAGCCTCCGCTCTCGCCTGGCGTCTTGCTGCTAGCCTTGCTTCAGCCTGAAATATTTTTTNGCGTGTACATGTCGTAGTGACGGTCGGCACTCTCATCATGCTCCTTCTGTTGTTTTTCTAACTCCTTCATCCGGATTTCCCTAGCCTCCGCTCTCGCCTGGCGTCTTGCTGCTAGCCTTGCTTCAGCCTGAAATATTTTTTTAAATCACATTATATTACTACGACAATGCTAAGATGTAGAATCTCTAATACTTTATCTTAGCTCTCTTTTTGTTTGTCTCCAAGAAAAAGAAGCTGTTACAGCTACATAAGGAATTTAAAATGTTTGGTTTTTACTATTACATGGTCTCAAATTATGCCAAATGAATTATCAACAAGACTCTAATTAGGATATATAAAAAACGGAAAATTATGTGCTTGATGAAGAAAAACATTTTACGTCATCATTAATATCCACGAGGTAGTCAATAATATGTTCATCAGGAAAAACATCGTCAATAAATGCACTGCTACTGTTTCTTCTCCTCTGTAACCCCTCCGAGTGGAGAGGAGACTCAACTTGGGAATCACCACCACCACCAGTACCGGTAGTTGAGAATGATTCACTAGTTTTACTGGGAGAATTGTCAGGGGGAATCGTATTTGCCGCGCTCATTTCTTCTTTCGAATTGTCGACTGGTTCGTTGAATGCTTTACTTTGTTCAACTTCATCATTTTCACGATTATCTTCTACAATCAAATTTTCTCGTGAAAGGTCAGGACTGACGGGAGGTTTTTCATCACTTATCTCATCTTCCGAACTGGAATCAGCTGCAACCGTTGTTTTTTTAACTGTAGTCTCTTCTATTGGCAAAACATTATTTTTCCCATCATTGTCATTCACATCACTGGCAATGCTTCTCATCGGCGCTTCTTCAGGCGTTTTAAAATCTTCAATTTCCTCAAGTTTAGCAATTGATACAGGTCCTATTGCCAAATTCTGAGGAATTCCTAATATTATAATATCTGTGTTATCATTTTTGTCATGGGGTGGGACAGGCGACGAAGTACTTTCACTGTTCTCTGGTGTGCTTGTTCGTGCATCAATGAAATCGTCTGAGCTTTCACTACTTTCATCGACAAGTTTTATAGGATCTTCTGTTAGTTTCACATCATCGTTGCTCTCGAAGAATGTTTCGTCTTTACTCGTGACTGCTGCTTCCGCTTGATTGACAAAATTTAATGTGTCTATTTTTTCAGTAGTCCCTTCATTCTCATTACCATCTCCTCGGTTAACTTTTTCAAGTACGTCTTCTTGTACAGGGTATTCCGCGTTGGTTTCTTTCTCGTCACTGACCATGAGATCATGGTTGTCGATATCAATAGTCTGAGTGACATATAAATCCGATTTTTCTTTTTTCATGCATGTTTCCTGCTCCATGATTTCTAAGTTAGTTGAAGCGTCAAGCTCTGGGTTTAATTTATTGTCACTGTTGACCCCTTCCTCGGACACGCTATTTTTTTCACTCATTTTTGTGATCTTAATGACAACCTCAATGGTGTTAGCTTTGAAGAATGTGTTAAGATGCACTTTCAAAAGTGGCTTTAAGTAGACCAGTTTTCATTAGAACTTTAGTAAGTCCCCGAAAATTCCTTCTTTTTGTCAATTCGGAGATATATTTTCTCATGAAGGGTTATATATAGTTATGATTATCTCAGACCAAGGTTATTATGTACTTTAACATGAATAGCTTGACTCCTTGAAGAGTTAAGTTTATTAGGATTGTTAAGGTGTTATGGGTTCAAGAAAGACACTCATTTTAGCATTTGGGAAATCAGTTTTCACAGGTGAAAATTAGATGTATTCACCATGCCATGAAAAAAGATAGATCAGGTATAGCTAACAATGACACTTTTTTTAAAGGGCTATAGACGGTCAAAGTAAAAAATTCATTTCTCTCAAATTTTTCACTGCAATAAAGAGTTGCACAAGTGCGGCTTAAGTTATTATCACTACCACTTTTCCGTTTGTACAATAGCTCAATAAATCCGGTACGTTGGAAGCATCATCTTTTCCATGTAATGCTGTTTAATATGAAGTTGTTACTTATGTGATCAATCACAATGGAATTCTGCAGTTGGAGAAGACGAAAAAGTTTACTGAAGCAAACATTTTAACCACAATGATATGTGTAAAAAAGTTTGTATGTGTGATTCACAGCACATGATATAAGAGGATTTCATAATAAAAATGCCAGCGTAATTCTGATAGCATTTTAATGCTGTAAGTTGTTGGAAACGTCTCCCACCAAACGCATCATAACATAAGAATTTCCACGTTATTTCTTATTAATATTTATGTAAATGTACATCGCAGTTTTTAGAAATCTCTCTTGTTTTCCCATACAGCTTCCATTTATTTATGTACTTTGTGAGAAATTATACAAAGCGAACAATTTTTCCTGGAACATCTCACAGCTCACAAGTTTATAGAACCAAACCATCCACTTTTCTATGTGCTTTAAATAAAATAATGATGATTTAACAAGTGTGTTATTACTGACGCCACAGCCACAACCTCTGTGGAGTATTTATAATATAACCTTCTAAATATTACACTTGAATATAGACAATCCATGTGAGTTGCATTCACTACACAATACTCATATTAAACTGACCAGTTACGATGTTGCGAATGAGAATTAGATTGTTACTGAAAATGATACATAACAAAAAAAGGATTACTTTCACGTGAAACTTTATTTGGCTTCAGGAGATTTTAACCTAGACTTGAGAGTTTTCCAAGCACATCTCTACTACAAGAAGGGGTTAACAGATTAAGAGCTGTAGAAGGTGTATTCAGTATGCAATGTATTAAAACAAATAAAAGCATTTTGTGCACTTGACAGGTTCCACAGCGAATGAATATTAAATTTCACGTTGACTGCAGGTCTTTTGACTTGAGTCTTGGTTTTTTTCCTCTAGTAAAACAGCTCATTACATTACACCTGTATGGATATGGATATATATGTTGACTTCTTTTTAAAACAATGTAAATGCTCAACTCCTTCCTTTTGCAGTTTGTCTTTCTATTGAGGGAGAGTGAAGATGAAAACAATGCATCAAAGAAAAACGCCTTTTTACAGGTTAACAGGTAAATATGCTGGTGACATTTATATGTAAGTGGAAAATGTTCACAGAAATAAGCAGCAGAAAGATGGAATGGAATACATTACACGCATTTTGTACATAGTACGTGATCCGGAGTAACTAGCAGAATTTGCCTTGTATAATATAATCAACATCAACTCAAATTTCTCGCAATTAAGGTAATTTTAGGCGCAAGGCGAGTGCACAAAAAAGCGTTATTGGTATGTAGACTTTTGTCTGTCTGTCTATCAAAACGTTCGGGAAAAATAAATTCCCAAATGCTATAAACGTACGTCACAATCTTCACAACCACTTTTTTAAGCCAATAATGGGTGGTAATTTTTAAGAGGGATTAAGATTAAGCAATGCAACAAGGGTGCTATTGCTTATCATATCTAGAGCTTATTGTGATAACCAGAGTACATAGAGTGTGTTAGCTGAATAATCCTTCTTTTTTGGCTCTTTAGAGTGTAGGCTTCTCTAATGATTTGAAAAGTTGTATAAAACTACTTAAAAACAACTTGGTTATAGATTTGGTCATGTCAAGAACATTAGTACTTATTAGTACACCAACGTTAAGCAAACCGAGTGACGATTGAAGTGTTAATAAATAAACGAGTGCATTATGTATACGCGCTTTTCGTTGTTTGGCAAAGGGGAAAATGTGATGAACATATTTTTTATGACAGGTAAAGCGATATATTTGAAAAATTCATGTAGACATGATAAGAATCCAGAAAATTCGTATAATATCGTTCAACGAGTTTATCTCAGTTTACCTGAAATCAAAATTAGTTTCATTCTCTTTCTTCACATTTCATGAGGATCTGAATGCATAGTAATGAAGGCAATATTTGCGACAGCACATAAGTACATACACAAACAAGAAAAGTGATACGAACAAACAATGCAATATGACTATAAAATGAAAGTCATAAGCATGAAAAGTTGTTTTTAGATTCATTTATCCCTTTGGGACAACCTTATGAAGAGAGGTTATTTGGTCACCAAAAGAAGAGGTGACATGTTCATCTCAACTCGTGTAGTTTCATTAACGCATTATTTGGGATCAGCCCACTCGCATTCATCAGACACTTTTGAAAAAAACAAGTAATGTTGCAAGAATTCTAATTCTGAGTTTTGAGTACGAGGAGTGCAACGAAAATACAATGGATATTTTCATCGGACAATTTCGCAAAGGTATAATAAAGTATCTCTTACTACCTTGTCGAATTTTTGCGTGCGGATGCATACATATTTATATTCATATCGTAATCTGTGTTATCCAGTAAGCCATCCGCATCCTAACTTATTTATTCAATAATAAAGTAGTAATTTTGTAACAAATGAGCAAACAAGTGTTTTCTGGTTTTTTCGCTTACTCTTGCAAGTGTTTGTTCATCTTCCGGTGTGAGCCACGATTTGAATGCACCATACTTATTCTGCAGCTTAGCTAATCTCATCTTCTGCCGAGTGGATTTTGATGGAGATGAGATTCGATCAAAACTACTGCAATTTGGGCCACCGTTCATCATGTGAACGAAACCATTAACGAATTTCATGTCTATATTTATATCTGTGGTAGTAGTCGTCGTCGTAATTTTTTTACGCAATGTGGCAGTTGTGCTTTGTGCAATGGTGACGGGTGCTAATAACATTCCTGGTGATGGCGGTGCTGGGGGAATAAAACCATTCTTGCAGCCGTTTTCACATCCGTTGCGATAATAATCCACTGTAGATACACATGGTTTTGTGCCCTCTTGAAGGGTTGGGGTTATGTCTCCATTTTTATGTCCATTTATCGAATTGCTAACAAAGTCACAAGAAGTCTTAGACACTTTAGTTGTCTCGACACTAGAAGAACCGTCGGATGGCACAATTTCAGAAGTTATTGTTTTTTCGCAAGATTCTGTGTTATTTTCATGTTTGGTATTAGAAGAGGTTTCTTCATGATAGCCATTTAGTGTTTCACGTGTCATTTTATCTTCTTTGATTTGTTTTTCCATTGTTGATTCCCAATTATGAGAAGCTACATTACGAGCAAGTTCAGTGATACAAGGAAAAGCCCGGTCAGAATTTGAATGCGATCCATTGACTTTTACGCAAGAATTTTCGGATGAATCTAAATTTGAAGTAACGGAGCATCCATTTTTAGCTGGAGTTAGATCAGAATATGAAGACTCCCTTGAGCTTGACTTTAAAGTTGATCTGTTCAAAGAACCCGAGCTACCAGACTTCCCAACAGCAAATCCGTTATTACAATTAGCCTGACGGCTTGTGTGTCTTTCAATACTACTACTTCGACTATTCGAACAACTAGCCGAATGGCTTCGTGATTGCGAAAGTCTGCTTCGGTCAATTGCACTACATGTTGATGTAGTGGAGTAATTTGACATCTGCCTGTTAAGACCAATCCTTCTATAAATTTCTGGATCAGCACTTCCACAACGTCTGCTAACCGAAGGCGCCCGTGTAAATGAATGACGATAACGTAGAAGGGATTTTGACATGATCGGAAACATTAATGGTGATCTTTGAGAAGTTGACATATTGGGATCTGCATTTCCGCTACTCGGTGATAATTGACCACTAGGACTTGGCATTAGTCCGTAAGATGTTGAGCCAGACAATAGTCGTTGGACTTCCATCCCCGAACTGCCACTAGCCAGGGAAGTCGTACTACTTCTAGCATAACGTAAGGCTCGAGTTGATCCCGGGGATATTAAAGACGATTTTAAAATCAATGATTCTGTAGCAGCTATTGAAAGTGATGGCAATGGAGCAGTATAATGTCGGGAGAATTTCAAAGACGGAGAAAGTGATTGAGAGTCGATTGAAGATGAATATGGAGTCACACTTAAAGCCTTCGAAAAATGAGTTCCACTGGTAGCACTAACACGCGATAACGACGACGATTGGACAGGGATTGTGTACTTCAGCCTTAAATTAGTACTGAGCGAAAAATTTTTCACGGGAAACACAGAACCACTATGATTGTCCGCCATATTGCAATGATAATGCGAGCTTTCAAATTGGTGAATTAATTTTAAAAAAATACAAAAAAAGGCGAGACCCCATTAAAGCTACAACTTCCATGAAATCAAATCTAGACTGAGGAAAATGAAGCGGAGAGAGAAATATAAGAAACGAAAATGCTTGGAGAATTTCATGATTCATGGTTTCAAAGCCCAGCCAAAAGCATTTTGGGTAATTGCGTATCATCGTGACGTACACTCCAAAGAAAAACAAGGAAGAAGTCAAAGTGAGGGAGTAAAAAACTCGGCTTCTCATTTCGAGCATTAACATTCAGTCTCACTATATTTCCATTTGCATACAACTTATTTCCAAGTTTTGAATTGTGAAACAGCCAAAGAGGCTTCAACCTAACGTTGCTCCAATAATTTGAAACTCTGGTTCATATTCTCCAACTTCTTGAACCTCAACAGAAGGTAGTTGCCAGTACTTTGCGCACTCATCGTGATCAAGAAGACAGAAATAGCTTCACATAAGCTCACAGATTTCTTTTTGAAATGGATTTCTTCTAACACTTTCAGCGGGTTTTGTTTTATGAGTCGGAGAAAACAAATAATAGCAGTAATCTAGAAATGTGTCTATGTCTTCACAATTCCTTATTTTTCAAGTTGCTCTCCATCGACGCGTGTGCTTCAAATGAGAAACAAGCAGTCTTTTCAAAAAAGCAATAATACACGCAAGTTTTGGCTTCCAGCCCTTTTTTACAAATCTTGTTTCAAGAAAAGCCATCATTAACATTAAGATGAGGAGGAGAAAAAAAACATGCGTCTGGATTTCCGGGTCGAAAATAAAATGATACATATTTTCCTCTGCATTCATGTTCCATAATATCCTATATTTTGGGAAGATTTTCTTTCGATAAGAAATATACTTCGTTTCATGATGTTTTAATAGCTCTCTAAAATACTGATACTTACGAAATTCCAATGACTAAATATAGATTCCAATGCATACCAATACATTTTGAAAGCATGTGAACGATGGGGGTACAATGTTTTTGTTATTTATGCGCGTAGGATTTTTTCTCGGAGAGAAATCATGAAATCGCACAGTCAGACTCTAATTTGAAATTCAAATATGAGAATTTTTTTAAAGTTTTGAATATCACAGGGGATGCAATAGAACACTTCTTTTACGCATTTCTTGGCTTAGTAAGTGTGTTGCTTCGTTTTTCTTGAGACATTGGCTTCACTAATAAGCTAATTTATTACGATTTCGTAAATCTAACCGCTATAAATAATATAAAAAATCTCTTTCAAATCTCACCTCCTTCGCAATTTGATCAAGTGCTTGGTCTTCCACCGAATACTGTGATTTGTTAAGAACCCGACGTCTGCTGCCGATGTTTCCGACATTGTCTTTAGTGCTGTCCATCCGTTCCATTAAAGTTGTTGTAGTCACTTCTTCCAGTTTGTTCAAAATACTGACATCCAATATATATTTTTCCGGTTTTTTAAAGAAACGGAAAATTTTTTTTAAAAAAGTGCAACACAAATGCTTCGAACTTCACTGGAAATTTCACATGTTCTTATTATTTTTGCTTTCTTTTGATTAAAATGTAAGGGTTTTCTTTTCTTTTTTTTTCTAATTAATCGTATAAAAAGTTTCACCGAGTTATTTGATAATCAACTCCTAGTGATCCATGAGCAAAGCTTTTCACTGGGCGTTTTCCTACTTAGGTATTTCAAATCAAAACCGAAAGTGTGTTCCTCT
>JAHZMX010003223.1:0-15591 GCA_027743895.1 Seira musarum
GAAAATTGGATGACGTCATTAATGAACGGTCCCTATGAAGTGGATTCAAACCGAAGATGCGAACGAAGGCCATATTAAATGATGAAAATCGTGATTATAGTGTGCAAAAAATTACTAATATTTTTCGTTTTTACTGTTGTCAATGCCATTTTTATTGCTTCCTTTTGCATTTGAATTTCAAAATAATATTAGAATAAAAATATTTTAAAACTTGTTGTAAATAAATCAAAACCTAACATTTTTGTTTGACGTTTCGACTACCGACGAGAAAATGTTCCTGAAAGGATTATTTGATTTTATCGGTCATTTGGCAAAAACTGAACAGTAGGGACACACAATATTGAGTGCCAAAGGTTAAGAGGTTCCTTGATAAATGTGGATGAACACTATCTAAACCTGACGAAACTTCGGATACTTTTCCTTTGCTTTCAATTTTGTCTTAAAGCGTCAAATTGAGAAATTGTTCCGCAATCAACATAAAAAATTTTCCCCGCATTCTATTCAATTATTGAATCATAACTTTCCATGCCACGCCATATATCATATCTGTGTTTTATTTATTGATAGGAATGTAATGGGTCGGGTAGCAAACAGATATAAGTCGATAGAGGTTACTACTACTGCATTTCATTCATTCCAAATTGTTTGTTTTGGATAATTAAGGCAAATTGACGACGAATAAATGATTTTGACGTTTTTCAAGGTAGTTCTACCCAATAGGAAATAATGTTTATTGTGCATTCGATTTTTAAAACCCCTATTCTGTCAGGCCAGCGTTTAATTCATTTTCTATCCAACCCCTAAATGTTCTATTTCAGACCCGTGTTCGAATTAAACTCCGCGTTCTAAATCAGCATATACGATAATTCAGAGTATTCAAACGTTTCGGTCTACCAAAATAGACATATTACATGAATTTACTGAGAGTCAGGCATTTTTTACCATAAGTATCAGATCAGTTCAAATTTCGCGAGGAAATAGTCGAAAACATATCTAACAAAGAATTTGTACAGTTGACTTCTCTCAGATTTCAAAATTGGCATTATCATTCGACAGAGCATAAAAAATAGTGAGTAATATAAAGTGATAATCAACATGAGGCATTATGGTTTTTTTTATTGCCGTCTGAAAGTTTGTAATTGTAACCACGAGCTTTAGAATAATCCCAATGGTGTTTTGCATATGGCAAACGTCATTGACCATTGCATTCAACCTGTGACTACCCAAAATTCACATTAAAGATGAAGAAATTATGTACAGGATTTCATAAAATACAATTGGACGCAATTTTGGTAGAAAATTTTATAAGAATGCATTAAGGACAAATTTTAATAATTTTTTGTTACGCTACACTCCATAAAATGTATCCTGAAGTTCATCGTTACAAACTTTTCAGTCGACAATGAACGAATAAAAGGGCTCATATTGTCGTACCGTCATATCGAATGGTTATGACGGTTTGTAGATCTGAGAAAAGTCAACCGTGCAAATTCCTCGTAAGTACAAAAATGTTAGGAAATCCTTCTTCAAACTTTATTAAGTTATGGTACAATTATATTCTAATTTGTAATTCATTATATAGTAAAAATGCCACAGTAATTTTGTAATACAAGTGATTCAATTTTTTGTGCCTTGCAAATACTTGTCGGGTTATTGCTTAAACACTTTTCTATTGAAAGCAATTTGCAATTGGTTTTAAGATTACGGATTCACCGGCTTTTATTTACAAAAAAATAAACTTAAATGTTAACATAAACATTTTTTACTTACAACTAGATGTTATATCGATTCATCATACTGAACATATTAATAACTAATTAAGTATACGCGTCTTCTTGTAGCTACTAAAATATTTGCGCAATTCGTATTGCAAGATTTTGAATTATCGTGTAAATACCAATGAATTAACTTACAAGCCAGCTATCATACCACCAATAATTTTAGTGATTTACATTTAAAAATAAAAGCTTGCAAGAATTTAACGTCATTGTCACTGCCACCAAGCATTTACCAGTGATTTTCAAGCCTTCGAATAACATGAAAGTTCAGTTTGATTTGGATTGCGTTGAGTTTTAGTGCTAAATACTAATATTATTATTAAATTATAATTAATCCGTTAAGATGCCATGCCTGAGCCGCATTTTAGATTTGTTAACTAATGATAATTAACTAGTACTCCCACGGTCGTGCTAATGAGTCGTCACCAGTCCCCTGAAACTTTTCGCTGTATTCTTTAATTTGTGTGGAACCGAACTTGTCTTCCGCTTGATTTTGTGTTTCTTGGGAAAGCACTGGTAAAGCTCAAGCAGTACAAAATATACGAAGAGAATACACTTTTTAGTGTAAAAGACAGGGCGAGTAAATAATCGCATCTGAATCTGAACCCAATAAGCTTAGCCTAACAATATTCTTTGAGGTAATTGTGACTATCACAAATACTAAAAGATATGAGTCAGTGTACTAAAAAAAGTGTGAACGTCTAAGAAAAGTAGTTTTAATGAAACCTATTGCAAATAATCACAACTTCCAGGATAAGATGTAAAAATGAATATTAAATATTTCCTGACGAAGGTTAGTGATTCTAACCGAAAGCTTGAGCCGTTACAGAATAAAGCTTATTATTCATTGACAATCATGAGTTCCATTTTACAAGATCATTAACTAAATATTTAAAAATCTAACTACAAAGATACCAGGTTAAAATTATTTTGAGAATCTAGAACTAATGTTCGTAATCTAACAACCTTAGCCAGCCCCGAATTTACGAAACATGAGTCTTGTTAGTTTGGTTAATAATATTTTATGCCTACATCAGTAACCCAGACCCAAACTAGAATCGCTAATGTGCATGGAAAAATTGGTGGCTCTTTTGACATCCAATTCTGGCGCAATGAATCTACTACGGTAAATATAAGTACAACTTTAACTAATATTTAATGAAACCCTAAGACACGTTTTGATCCTAAATTCAATGAATTAAGCTAATAGGGTATTGGGACCTAATACGAACCAAATCTAGAGACAAAAGATTTGCTAATATCTTACTGCTTGCAAAAATCTGAAAAGTGGAAGTAACTGTGGTCCAGCAATCCGTATTTTCAAGTTATTCCTCGAACATTGGCACCTTGTCTTCAGTTTTACGTTGTCATATTGTATTTATAACTTTCAGCGTAACTGATAGAAAGCAAGATATAAATAATTCTTTACATAGCCCGATTTATGCAGCAATTCTACCTCTTCGGCATTACTCCCATTCATTCGCAACATTCAAGCTTAACAAAGCTCTTGTTGACTGGCGTAGTTTTATCAATAAATAATTCATTTTTTCCGAACTAATATAATTCAGCCAAAAGTTTACAATTCCATCCTAGAGTTATGTCTCTTAACGAACGCTTAATTCGATGCGTTAATAAATTCACCCAGTTTTGCAACCACTGTTGAAATTTCAAAAAACAAGTGGAAGGTCATGCAATTTCTTGTCCGTATTCATTTTAACTGGAACAACCTTTGATGTTGTAAGATCACAAAAAATAGTTTTATCTACAATTTCCCTTGGCATTAACAAGTGATCGTTGCTTCAATGGCACGATAAACCATCATAACGTACGAAACGACAGGTTCTATAAGACAATATATAGTTTCCAACTGTTTCTCCTGTTTAATAATTTTTTCAGAATGGCTACATTAAGTTTTTTCACGCAATATGCTTCATATTTTTGAATGAATGAAAATTCTTACATTTAAAAATACTGTGAGGGTTGCTCCTCCAGCCTCATCACTTCTTAGATAACACAGTTCACATTATTATAATGACGATTCATGTTAATATATTTGGGGTCATAAATGAATGACCACATTGAGAGACGAATGGATGTTTGCATCCTTTCGTCTCTTCCAAGAGTCTTGGCAAGGCTCTGTGGCAAGTGAGTAGATTGGCAAAAAATTAGCAAGTAAGTTTTGGACTGTAAATAAAAGGAGAGAGAGCTCACTGAAGATGGAGCTTGGACAAAGCGTTAGGATTTTCCTAAAAATTCACACCACCTCTCACGCCTTCAGCGAATGAACTTTGCGAGCGCTTCAACGGAACTCTCGTAAAAATCTTAGGCAGCTCTGTTCCGGACACGGGATTTACCTCCTGGGATTTGTCTATTTCCCTGTCGCTGTTTGCAAATAACATATCAAAACAAGCCACATTTCAGGAAATACCATCCTTGTTTACGTTAGGCCGGGATCCGATGTTCCCACAAGACTTTGTGCTTGCTCTTTCAACTCCGTCCCGAACTGCAAATATTATGCTACACCGGCTTCGTAAATCCTTTGGCAAAGTTCGAGAACAACTAGCCAAACGACAACAAGAACAAAAGGAAGATCACGACCAGAAGAGATCCGAATGCAGTCTCCGCATAGGCGATATAGTCTTGTACAAATATCCCTCACGTAAATTGGTATACCCGACAACCTATAACCCAAATGTAAAGGTCCCTACCGTATTATTGCCTATGTTGGGGATCTATCCGCGCCTATTGAATTAATCCACCCTGGTGGACCGAAGAGAAACCTTGAACTAGTCTCCTGTCGCAGACTCCATCTTTACGATCGTTGACGAAACCGACCTCAGCGACCAACAACTTCCGCCTGATCTTATTCAAAACGAGGCCAATGTCAAGATTGACGACAACCCGCAGGTCATGACGCAAGTTTAAGCCGAAATGCAAGTAGTGCGACGGATATGCGACCAACTTGGGAAAGCTGGTGTTAGTTCCAGTGAACCAACCGGTTAGACGATACGCTGGATTGTTAGCTTTGTCAAAAGGTAAGGTACCTCCAGTAACGTCAGAATAAAATTATTGTTTGATGGTTATGTGTGTGCAAATAGTCCACGCAAATCTTCTGCTCCCGTAGTGCTTATTGTGCTGTCAAACCTCTTCCGTCCATCATACCTGTGATGTACCCAACAGAGATTATTCCGTTTATTCACCTGGCTCAAGCAACATTTAGGATTACTTTTTGATCACTATAAGTCTGCAGATCACGTATGTAAGTGTCTCCCCTGACACCTCGGAAGGGGCCATCTACCACAACCTAGACTCTTTTTTAGTATTTACCTAACTATGTCTGCTTACTCTCCCGAGGAGTTAACAACCCTCTTGCTAGACTGTACCGCCCAACGTCTTCCAATTGGTACGCACGAACACGTGGGTCCGTTTTTGTTAAAAGCTTTATCTTTGTTAGACGACAACCTTGAGCCGCTTTCGTTGTCTGTTTCTCGTGACTTCTACGATTCAGCGCGAATCCGGGACTTTCCGCGAATAACCCATTGCACGCGTTCATTTGGACCTAGTCCTAACTTATACCGTTGGTCTATAACCTGACATCTTTAATACCGATTCAAGGGAAATCCCTTCCAATTCGAGTCTCCACCAACATTTGTTATACTGGTTTCATCCCCAATTTGTAATTTTTAAGTAGACTAATTTACTTCAACAGAAATGAGCCGTTTTACCCCGCGGTTCATCCGAACGTCTTTATTGATCAATGAGCCTAATCCGCATTCTGTATGATTTTTTCGCACTTAGTCAAATACGCTGTATGAAATTCAAAACATGCGATTTCAAACACAGTAAGCTGCACTTTCTTGCTTCAAAAATTGAATTCGCTTAATTATATTACCAAACAATATCACATTATAAAAAGAAATCTTAAAGGTTTTGTTGGACTCATGTATTTGATAAAAAGGCATTTAGATGCCTCAGAAATCGTCCAAAATAATTTTGCGAAGATTACGACAAAATATTGTTTTACTTCTAGAGGCGACATAACGGTAAATTCAAAATAACCCAATTTTATTTTCCTTGCCTGCCTTTACTCAGTAGTTTTATGTGCCAGTAAATGTTGCAATTTTTGTTAAAATATGTTTTTTTTAACCGTACGTGTTATTACTACTTGACCAAAAAGAATTGTATCGACATTATAGTACATACTTGAAAAGGATATTATAAGACTGTTGTATCTTGTTATGATATATGTTGATATGTAATGATGATGTAATATATGTTGAATCTTCTTCTCTTAAGTACAGATGTTAGCGTAGTTGCGAACGAGCGCACAAACAAACGAATGCCACAATGGTTTCTCTTTTTTATTTTATATTTTTTAGTTTTAATTTTTTTACATCGCCTATACGAATCAACGGATTGGTTTACCGTTTATGAAAATAAAAGTAACAAATTCGTTTTTGTATTTCGGAAAATTATATATAAGTAACGGATTTGCTGAAAAATTAGGGGGGTGCTTAGTTTAACAATTCCACTTAAGTAATGAAGAAGTTGTAAGTTCCAATTTTTTACAATGTTTTTGAATTAGGATATTAACGGATTCATGTAAATTATTTATATATATCTAATTTAGTAGGGCATAGAGGAATCATTATTTATTGAGATATTTATGTTTAATACGGAATGGAATTATTATATTATGCTGATACAAATCCGGTAGTATTAACGGAGCCATTATTTGCTTGAAGTGGCTTAGTTGTCAGAAAGTAAGAGATGAATACGTTAAATGCTTACGAGATTTCTGGATTAAGACCTATAATAAATATACTGCAAATGGGGGTAGCGATGAAGAATGGAGTCATCAGTTAGTGCAGATTGTTTAACAACTACTCGAAGGGAAAATGAATAACAGATTCGTTACATTCATTCTTTGAAGGCCTTGGCAAACGGATTTATTCAGTACTTTTGTGTCAATTGAATAAATGTTAAATATGCTTGACTGGAATGAAAATAGCGGATTTGTTATACTCGGAGAAAGCTTTGACTAACAGTTTTGAATGTACTAAAAGGATCTGAATACTGAAGCTGGAACTGTAAATATTAATTTGATTAAATATAAATACCTGTTTGGGTTATGATGTTATGTTTGATAAACAATGAATCCTGTAAACCGAAGATGTGGGACTCGTTGAGCAAAGTATTCGTTAAATACTAGGGAGGGTTATTGCAGTTCTCTTTCCAGTGTCCGGAATCAAAATCTTAATAAGTAAATCGAAGATTTTTTGTCAAACCATGTAAGTTTAAAACTCAATATTGTGGAAGTGCAAAATTAATCTAGATTCGATGTCAGTTCGTTTGGTCAAGTTATTTTGGAAAATAACAATCACACGAACCGGATGTCACATCCGTTGTTTATTAATGCGGGTAAACAGGCCATTATCAAGTAAGTCTTTGCCTACATGGTGGGCAAAGCCAGCTTATAATAATAAGACATTTTTCTATGCGAGGCAGTGAGTGCCAGCCAATATATCAACTAACACCAGCTCTAGAGAGCTAATATTGAGTAAAAAACAATTCAGTTGTAAATTACAATCCCTATTCATTGCCTCTTTATTGCCTCTCATTCCTTCATCATCTCAATTCCTTTCCGCACAACAGCATCATTCCCAACTCATAACCTCGTTATACCAATTTTGGTGGTGTTATACCACAATGTTTTTGTAATACAATCTCAGTCCTTCATCATCTCAATTCCTTTCCGCACAACAGCATCATTCCCAACTCATAACCTCGTTATACCAATTTTGGTGGTGTTATACCACAATGTTTTTGTAATTAACCTACTCGTATACAAAATTTTGTGTTGACAAACTAAAAAAAACTTCCTATAAATAAAAAAAGAAGGTAATTGTGTGTTAAACCTGTTATCATACTCTAATTCTAAATTTCTGTACGGCTATACTTTAATTTTCTTTGCTTTTAAAAAAGTGGTTGCGAAGGATTACTCCTTTCTTTTAGAAATCAACTGAATTACACCTCAGTTCAAAACAGATTCGTAAGTTGCGTCTTAAGCGCCGTAAAATAATAACAAATTTAAAAACAAACGACTATTTTAAATCCTAACTCCTCATGGAAGCCAACATCGCTTCTTACAGAAGAAAATTCCATAAATGCCGACCGCATAATTGCTGAGACAAAAACGACCTGGTCAAACAATCCCATCAAAATTATTACTCACCCCAGACAGGCGAGGAACCATGATAGAATGTGATTTCGCTGGTCCTTGACCAGTCTCTGTCAACGATATCGATGAATTTGCGTGTGTAACGACATCACTGAATATATCCCTGGTTCAATAGCCAACAGTTCTCATCACAACGCGACCGGCTAAGCCAATATCTGTCAACCAAGCCAATCTACTCTTCAATACCTTGTTATCCACCTTAGCAGACGCGACGCGGTTTGTCTTCCAAAGTGAAAGTGGAGGGTGAAGTTTCACCAAATTTAGTGCAAATGACGTTTTGAGTAGATGTTCGTCACGTGAGTCTGGGCCCACTCCTATTTCTTCGGATCCAAGACAATCAAAATCCACAAGTAAGTAAAAAAGGTCCTTATGCTATACTTTTTTAAAAGAAATTCCTGATTTTAATGAAGTTATTCCTTGCAATTTTTCAAGTTACTATTTTTCCAAAGTTACTGTTTTTCCAAAGTTACTATTTTTCCAAATTTACAATTTTTACTAGCCACTAGTGTCGTCATAATTATTAGTTTTTATCGCCGTTATAATTATCTTATAGCCAAACCCCAAGCAACGAGAAAAAATAAGCCCAGCTACAACTGGCCTCGGTAAAAGTCGGTAAAAAAGGTAGGTCATTCCACCCAATCTCCATGTCAATCTATTGACAATTATACTAGACAACCTTACAACTTATCTGCTGAACAAGGTAGCCCTTGTCAAATTTGTTTTCAACCAAATGAAACTACAACAAGCATTATGTTTTAGGAACCCGTATTTTGACTCCGAAACAAAAAACGCTGAAAACCAAATTGGCAAACAAGCGCAAATCGCAAAGGATTTTTCCAAACTCCACTATTAAAAACTCTCAATCGGTTTATCAAAAAACTTCTGCGAAGAGCAATTTTGGTAAACTTCAAGTCAAAAAATAATGACAATAGTAATAGTGCGAAAGCAATGTCGAAGTTGAAATAAATAGCATGCATTTAACTGTACTTTTTTAAACAGATGGTCATGTTGTTGATGACGAACAACCGGGGACTTCTAAATAACTGCGGATGGAGATGCAATTACAGATGAAAGAGCCAATTGTCAAACTTGTGGATTTTACCAAAGATCCAGTTATCCAGCACAACTTCATGTCAAATAATGTGAATAGGTTAACAACCAGCGTGGAAAAATTGATCAAGAAATCCAAAGACGATTCTTTACGGATGGGTAAGATTGAAAATTTGCTCTTAAAGATATCTCGAAAAAAGGCAAAAAAAATCAAAAAAAGCAAAAAAAAACCTAAAGATCCATTTTCTAATTAATTGACAAACTTGTGTTTTTGTGCACATTTTATTATCCTTTAATTATATTATAAACAATATAGTGAATTTACACAATATAAATATAAATATATTGTGACTGTACTTTACGCATTGTTATTGCGGCGGAGGAAATTATTGGAACGATTTTCTAATTAATTGACAAACTTGTGTTTTTGTGCACATTTTATTATCCTTTAATTATATTATAAAAAATATAGTGAATTTACACAATATAAATATAAATATATTGTGACTGTACTTTACGCATTGTTATTGCGGCGGAGGAAATTATTGGAAACTCCCTTTACATTATGTACCGCCCGGTTTGATGATCAAACTTTTGGTAGGCAATCTTTTTTATTGGTTCACAACCGTCAAAAATTGTTTCGCCTTTATAATTATTAAATTTAATGAGAACAATGACTAGGTCTATACCCTGCCTAGCATCATTTTAATTTATAAAAGCCACATGTTTTACGAGTCCGGTAGCTCCGTTGACCAGGCCCATTTCAGTAAATAAGATTGCGACGAAGCATAACTGGTGCGTATTGTCCCAAATATGCTTGCATTGGTAATTTGGCGAGAGACCGCAACGACACGAATATCAAGTTGTTTTATTCTATACTTGTTAAATTTGTTGACCTCGTATCGAGTCCCAAATATGCGTATGGCATCGTGTAAGCTCTCTTGCTCAGCAAGGGGTAAACTGGATAATCGGCGTGCATTATTTAAATCAATGTCAATTTGGAAAATAATTTTTCTCTCGATATTACGTAATAGTTGCTGCTCGTTAAAAGATTGCATTAATTGTCTTGCTGAATTTCCGTTGAAACAAATCCAATGTGTCCAACTGAACCACCCGATAGATCATTTTTGGCAAAAAGGGGAACATACAACAGAACAATAAGTTTGACTTTGACAAAGTTATTTTTCTTTAGTCGAGATGGAAAAAGTCAAACTTAAACTTTATTTTATAGTTCATTTGCACCATGGCAGACTGCCAGTTTTCAACAAGTACGTAACGATCATATGATCGGCATTTTTAGGAGGCTCACGTTTGTCTGTTTTGTCGAATGACATTTGCTAAAGCGACGGATCATATCGACTGTCCGGAACGACGCCGTAGACTTTTAAGGAACAGTACCAGTGCCTCTTTTACCCGAAACTCTTGATCTGGGAAAATTTGAATTTGTGGAAACAAGGTACAATTTCCAGATTTCAACACAAGTTTGAGGTGACTTTCTTGGAATTACGTGGAATGTGCGTGTTCAACTACTAAGTCATTTTCAGTCCGTTCGTATAATATTCAATTTGAATGTAAGGCTCTTGGAACTGAAAAGCGAGCAAGAGGTTGAGTTTCCCTCAAATAGTCCATGCATAAACGTGCTTCATCAAACGTTTATAGAAAAGACAATAGTCACAGCAATAGAGTACATTTTGGGACGTTTAAACACAATGTTAATGAACGGATCGGGTTTCTCGGTTGACGGAATCTTGTCTTTAGATTTGCAAATTTGTCAGCTAAAGCTAACAAAAGCTAGGAGTTTCATTCCATTGCCAGACTCGTTAAAAGAAAAACGGGGACTCTTAAATATTGAAACAAGAGATGGGAATCGAAATAATCTTGCTTAAAGATGCATAATTTTACACTGTTAAGTAGTATTTATTTAAGTTAATTTATTAACTTATTAACTTATTAAAGTATTTAAGTTAAGTATTTGTCAAAAATGTGTGCTACACATTGGCATGTAAATCGGTATGTAATTAGTAAAGAAGATTTGCACCAGGTAAAGTTTTGTAAACAGGTAACAGTATTGATTATTAATTGCGAGTTGCATTGGATTGCTTGTTACGCTCGTAAGGTCGGAAGTCGAGTTTTGATTTATTACTTTGACAGTTTCGGCAAGCCTTACACTTTTTATGGAATTGAGTTTGCAAAAAAGTTACAATCATAAGCATAATTAAAATACCTGTACAAGCGAAAGAATCCAATTCGTGCGGAAAATTTTGTTTGTTTGTAATATGCTATTTAAGTAAAGGGAATAGTTTTCAAAATGTGGTTGGTTATGTTAGTTCCCATCCAAATGTAAATGAGGAGTGTATAAATTTTTATAGCCTTACTGTAAAATTAAACATGCACTGTACATGTAGGTAGATAATATTTTGCCTCTGTAAATAAAAAAGTCACCTGGAAATAAGTTTTAATTAAAAATGATGTTGTCTCGTGTTTTATTTTTGCTTCAATTTTTTCCTTGTCGCATTGTAAACGATGATCATCTTGAACTCATGACATTATATTTTGTGGTTGAGCATTTTTGCATTTTTTCCTGCGTGTTGGATCGAAGCGAGGGGAAAGAAATGGACAATTGCGGTTTCACTTCCGCGAGCCCGCCTCACCTCTGTCTAGTTGCGAAAAATGACCGTTATTGATAGCTCATAAGAAAAATAATTTTCGCCCTATTCTATCCAACTACTGCGGTATTTTAAGATTTCTGTGTCAAAAATGTCGTGCTTTACTTTACCGGGAGTAACCTGCTCAGGATCCACTCTTAACCCTTAATTTTTCTTAATACCCAAGCTGAAAAGAATAAAGAATCAAAGCACCCGTTTCGAGATTATGAGTGTCAATCGTAGCCCGATTTGAAATCGATTGCTAGCCAATCGTTTGCGAATTAGTGGCAATTTGTCCGCAAAAAAAACAACTAGATTGCTAAGTCGTGTACATTCAGTATAGCAAAACACTTTCACTTCACGCTTTTTACTGCAACGGCTTTCATTCCTATTGTTTAGCAGACTTTGTGTTCGGATGTTGTAATTTTGTTGAGCACTTGTAGGAAATTTTTTTAGAAAATCATTAACCCGGACGCAAATGTGAACCACAACAAGTCAATTTATCACTTAAACTGGTGACGTCAATGTATTTTTGTGGAAGACCAACTCTAAAGGTTTTGAACAATCCACATCCAAAATTGTTGTTGAAGGAATCTAATCTTAACAACGTATGAATTGCTGACCTTTTTATGAGAAGCACACTTTTGCTGGATTTAACTTATTCTTGAAAAATTTGAAACTAAACCTGACATTCTTCCAACTGAAATGTTTCGTGTTTCCTTCAAAATTGCAATTATTTTTGTGATTTTGCAAGCCAACAACCTTTGGCCATTAGTTTCAATCCAGTTATAAAGAAATAGAATGCGAGCATACAACAAACAGGATGCAAAAGTAAAGGCACGATTGCTTCGTAATCCAGGCGAGGAATCAGGATTTCACAAAACACGAAATTCTTTGCTGGCTAGCTACCAAATCGCACCTAGGCTTCGCTGCCGAAAATAGTTTCATAATTGAATTACATGCATTAAGTTACTCGTATAATATTATTAGATAAAATATTTGGAAGCCTTATTTCACGACAACGAGTAACCCTTGTCGTAAAATACATTTTAGAGGCAAAAACAATATAATTGGTCAGTGGCAGTTAATATACGGGCAATTCTGAATGCCAGTATTTGAGTGAGCCAACACTTTTGTGCCACAGCAGATCTGAGCCGATATGTGTTTGCGACTACCCAAGATTGTTCAGAACTAAGCATGCGAATCCTTGGTAAATTTTACATTGTAGTCATATGGAAGCCAGAAAACCGAGATTATGCATGAGCGTGCAATTAACAGTGTATGAGTTCCATACGGAAAGGCAAAAATATTCTAGTAACAAGTGTCAGCATTGCCTTACATACTATTACAGAGAGTTACTGTTCATTAGTACATGTATGCTTGTGACAGTGGCATTATTCTATTTATAACTGAAATATTATTACCGGGTGTGAAGAATATAAATTATCGCCGACCTTTCTATAACATATCAAACGAAGTTAAGTCCAATAAAACCGAAATGTAATTATAATTAGGTCTTAGAGTCAATGAAATTACAACTCTCTTCTTTAAATCTTTCTCTTTTCAAAAACTTCAAAATTTTAAGTTTTGTTTTACGCTAAAGAGGACCAAAGTAGTGGTCGAAACGTTGGTGTAGAAATATATTATTTCTAACCGACACTCGCGCAAACTCCTTTCTCTTTCACGTTTCCAAAATCTAAACTTTTTTCTAAAGCCGTAAAAAGAAAATTCACAATACGCAGCTTAAGTAGTAAGTAAAAAATGTATCACTATTTTTGACTAGCCTAAGCTAAAACTTTACTTTTGTAAATATTAAGTAAAAAAAGAACCCTCTGAAATAAGCTGCTAACCGGAACGCTCCATATTCGCTGCCTCTATGACAATGGTTGGCTGGGTAGCAAATGGTTCTGAAATTCAAGAGACTACCATTGTGCTAAGCGCTAGAAATAAAAATGAAAGGAAAGTGGCTATTGTACGACGTTATTTGTTGACTTCCGAAAAACCATTAAAATTTAGTAATCTGAAACCCTCAAGCCAAAAATAAAATAAGTAGGTATGGCTAATAGAAATGAATGAAAATTATGAATTGATTTGAACGAAATGCGTTGTATCAAATTATTCCTTTCAGTAATAAACATGTAATTTTTAAAACTCATTTAAAAAATAAACAAAATCTTTTCTTCAGATTTGGGTTTAGTCTAAATAGATGTTTCAAAATATTATTCGTTGATCTTACTTAACTTTCAATATCTAAGAGAAATAATTTAATTACAGGTTTAGTAAAAACGGAAATGAGACTCACCGAGGGTAAGGTAAAATAAGCCGATTAAAAAGTTTCTTCCGTCCATCCTTAATTTTGGAAGATATTGCTTGATAGAGCAGAGCCAAAATTTCGGCAAAGTGGTGTTTTAATGTCCCGTCTGGCGGCAACCAAAACTTATTTGACCTAAAAACAAATTAAAACACACTCAAATTACTTGATACTTTACAAATTTCGAAGGATCACTTTTCAATGCCAAGTACTTCTTACAACGACTTTTGAGGGATCCAATTTGACCCTAGCTCTGCACAGAAACAGTCCTGGGTGAAGACGCGTTTTTGAAAAGTTTTAGCAGGCACAGTTTTGATTTGCAAATATTATTTAATTTTTTTTTCGTGACTGCATTTTGAATTTTTTTCTTATGGAACATTGCATAATATGAATTTCACAAAGCACAGGCCGACGTTTATTTGTTATCACTTTCACAGTATAGATATTCTCTTATTCAAAAATATTTGTATTGGTTATCGTGACAAAACAGTACAAATATTTGTTTTCTACGTTACCGTACAAAGAAGTGAGTCATGAAAACGAAGAAAATGTTTCTGAACTAGACTGGTACGAGGGCCTGTGCTGCGTCTGATTTTTATTTGCAATTCGCAATTAAAAATTCCAAAGTTGAGCTGGAAAAAATTACTTCGGAATGAGTATTGCAAATCAAAGCGCTGTCGAATAAAAATTTTCCACCAATTGTTTTTGATTAGATATTATCCCTATGTTGAGTTAGATCCAAATTGAAGCTCTCAAAGTTCTTACTACACTTCTAATAAATTTTTCAAGGTAAAATAAATGAAAAGCACTGTCAATGGCAAAGGTGAATTTTTAATAATTCTAATTCGGCAAAAAAAAACATGTGAACGCATACTTTCAAGCAATTTTCAATTTATTATAATGAGTTTCTAGAATTTATTTGTAAAAATTTATTTGACTAGGTTGACTGAAGCTGAAGACACATAAAATACAATTTGAAAGTCGTTTAAAGTTGATACAGTTACGGCCGCAAACTTCAATATTGATTACGTACCAAAGCATACAACCAGAATTGGTTCTTTTCAGTCGAATTCCAAATATCATCTGCACTGTAAAGTGTGTTTATAAAAAATTCCAAAAAAGTCACTTTTATTCACAAAGCACTTATGACTGATGACACCAAAACATAATGCAAAGATAATAATTTCTTTTGTTGTTTTATGCAGAGGCATCGTAAAACTTCTAGCAGCTCTTTCTTTGCAAATTGAAATCATACTAAAGTTTAGTAATTGCTTGTTGGACAGCAACATCCCATTCTTTTTACTTCTTATCACAGTCGGATGTGGGTATCAATGCGAAGCATTCCTTTTGCGAGAGCAGGAAACTCTGATCAAAACCAAGAAAAAACTCGTTCACTGATTTAAGCGGACAGTAATGCCAGTCAAAGTTGGTTACGATATGCTCATGATTAGAGGGCGGATTTTATGACTTTATCATGTTTTACGTGCTTTAAGAAGAGAGTCTGAGCTTTTGTATGTGAACGTTTCGCAAAAATTCGATTACTTTAAGACCCATTTAAAAAGTCAT
>JAHZMX010003224.1:0-31568 GCA_027743895.1 Seira musarum
ACTAAAATTTGTAAAGCGTAAAAAGCGTCCATGCCTAAATGAGGCTGAAGATACTGATCGAACATTTTCTTTGGAGCGTTGTAAGCCGTACTAAGACTCGTTGATAATCCTCCATGTACTCCCATTGTGTGAATTGAAAACTGTATATTAGGCCAGTCTCGAGATGCACTTGAAGTTGAAATCAGACCATCAGTCGTAGTTGTTGCCGGAGTTGATAATGGACCTGCAGTATAATTACATATTATTATGTATTATGGAATACAGTTTTTTATTAAAAAATATAAGTAAACATTTGATTGCCAGTATTTTAATTAATTACCTGAACCATCTCTCAAGTAGTTAAATAGAGCATTTGTAGTCAAATCCCTTTCACGGATGTATGACTCTGGACGTGAGATTAAAAATGGACCTGTGGTATTGATTTTAATGATTTTAATATTAAAAAATGGCTTTAATTTTTTTAAATTATTCTAATTTTCAAAAATTAAAAACCTAGAAAGGACTGAACATGGTCGATAAGATTCCTTCCAACTGGTAAATCTACCATGGTACGAATCTAACAATAATTGTCAAGAAATAATTTAATTGCTTCTGAAACTCTGTTCTCTGGCCTAAAAAATTCTTAATGTTTCTTTACCCCAAGACGAGTAAGATCTTCTCTAACTCCTATGCCAGATAACATCAACAATTGAGGCGATCTGAAAAAAAAATTGCATTTGGTCACTTCAGTTTTTACATTGTAGCTTAAACTTTGATACTCAAAACTACATTAAATTGATGCAAAATAGGGTTTTTAAATTCGAAGCGTCAGGATGTGAATTTCCAACTAATACAACAAAAAAATTGTAAAAAACGGTAGCCCACATGTCGTCGTTTTTATAAATTTGAAAAGAAATGAAGATTTGAGCCAGTAAATTTAAGTTTACTACAAAGTGCTAAATGATACGCATTTTTGCAATATATCTGAAAATTTTGAAATATATATTTCAGATACCAAATCAAACCAGATTGAAATTGAAAAATCGGATTCAATATCTGATTAGGTTTGAATGTGGTCATTCTGATCCGAAATTTTAGATAACTGATATTTGAATGCCATCATTACCCAATCGATCCACAAGAAACGATGATTTCTTTCTTTGCACGCGCGAAGGCTTTAGTACCATGTCTAACGTATGTAACACCAACAGCACGTAAATCTGAAGTGCCATTGCCGATGTGAATCTATAAAAAAACATATTCCGATTTATTTTAAATGTAGGTAAATAAAAGGACGACAGTCGATTCTGAATTACCCTTGTGGCATGCGAATAGCGAACAATACGAAGATTCGGTCGCCTTTCAGCAGGTTTGATATACGCCTGGTAGGTTCCAAATCGCTGTCCTCGCTTTTGAGTAAAGTCATACGCAGTGAAACCTTTTCGCACGCATGAATATGATTTAGTTGGTTTAATGCAAAAAAGAATTTTAAAGAGTTCTTGACTAATACCTTGGGCTTGAACTTGATTGGGATCCCGAACTGGATAACCCATTTCCTCGGCCGCACGTAATATGTGATTTACTCCAGGGCCGTATCATGAGTGGTTCTACTCTTTGCGGTCCTCCTCTAGTATGATACCCTGTTAATATAGGGTAATCTAATTTCCACCTCCGCATATATATCCTTTTCAATATCTGTGCTAAAAGTAGTCCACCTACATAATTGAATGGTAATTCCATGTGGAATCTAATCTTACCGGTCCTAGCCCAAATTCCGTCATAATCCTCTATCATCTGAAAATATTTCTCCACTTCTTCGAAACTCCATCTCCTGTCCCCGGTTATTTCAGCCCAGTTATCATAGTCTTTCTTATTTCCTCTATGCCATAGCATTGCATTTGCATTACTACTTCCACCCACAGATTTGCCTCTTGGCCACTGAACTTGCTATTTTCGGAAAACGGAAAAAAAGATTTAATAATTAATCCGTATGTATACATTTTTCCAATTTGGGCTAATGGAAATGGAAAGGAGGAAGAAGATTACTCTATTTCGGGAAGCCAGCGCTGAATTATTTAACGGTGCAGTCATATACAGCCAATCAATTGCGGGCTGCCTCAGAAATGGTTGAGCTCCTGGAATCAACGTCATTGGATTTGGATCCCCACCTGATGTGCAAAATATTTTTCAGTCATTTATAATTCGAATTCATTTTTTAAAACAAATAATTCATTAAAAAAACATTGATTTGCATACTCACCTGCCTCAATAAGTAAAACGGTTACTCGGGGGTCTTGAGACAATTCTGAAGCTATCACTGCCCCCGCACTACCACCGCCCACTGGTAATTTTTTAAATATTTCAGATAAAAATTCATTGATTTTACCGTTTACTCAATTTTAAGCTCTAGCTCTTACCAACTACAAAGTCATAACTTTCCACAACATTTTTGAAAGGGGAAAACCCGCTGAAGAGCATATCTTGTACTTGCATGATCATCGCGAAGACGTTAATTAAGAATGGAATACTTCGTATTGCCAAATTTACTATTCCCACTCTAAGCGACGCGGGTATAGACGGAAGTTGTGGTACTAGAAACCACAGCATTTTTCATCCAAGATTATAACAGGTATTCACTGACTAGATTAAAATGATTTGAAATGGTTTTGATTTTTAGTCAACTGAGCNTCCACAACATTTTTGAAAGGGGAAAACCCGCTGAAGAGCATATCTTGTACTTGCATGATCATCGCGAAGACGTTAATTAAGAATGGAATACTTCGTATTGCCAAATTTACTATTCCCACTCTAAGCGACGCGGGTATAGACGGAAGTTGTGGTACTAGAAACCACAGCATTTTTCATCCAAGATTATAACAGGTATTCGCTGACTAGATTAAAATGATTTGAAATGATTTTGATTTTTAGTCAACTGAGCATATTATAGATATTTACATGACTTTCAGACTCGAAACAACTTTTCACTTTATACTAAACTAACACATTGAAAATGTGACACAAGCTAAAGAATTGAGCTTTTGATATGTTTGATGAACAGAACAGACTAATACGTCAGTTGTCAGTTACAATACGAAACTGCTGTAGACTGCCGACAACAATGAAGGAACTTGACATGATTCTTGGTTCGTGGTACCAACAACAGCAACCGTTTCCAAAATATGTAGTACTAGATCATAATAGGTATTCTATATTTGTTTCAATGATAAAATGATAATGAATAATGTATTCACGCATTGTCCTCCATAACTTCTAGGCAATAATTATGCTATCAGACATGATTAAATTAAGTCAGGATAAGTTGAACTCTATTCGTTTATACAGACAAAACGGAATTCTTAGAATCTCTAAATGAACTTATTTCTGATGCAGTTTTTTGATAGTAATCTAGATGATTTATTCCAATAGTAAATGAATACCAGAACATGCCATTTTACAGTTTGTGTGATCCGTGGTCAGATAAATATCATACAACCAATAATCATGACAGGGCAAAAAGGATTATGCAACACGTCTTCCAATACAACACAATACAACTTAGGCGAGTTAGAAATGTACTGACAATTAAAGTGCAATTCGATTATGTTGGCATGCAAAATTTAATGAATGAAGTTATGTATTTGGGGAACGAATTGCACATTTTAAGTAGGCGTTGATGACTTGCAGTTGCAGATGCAGCGAATGCGATGGTGTAGGTCGGGTCAGCCTAGTAAGTAAAGACTGTTGTGTTGTGAGCAAGCGCTTGCTATCTTTATCTTATTCCTTGCTCCAATAAGCATTAAAACATTTTTGTGAAGACTTTTGTTTCCTTTGTTGCTGTAATTCAACCTAATAAAAATATAGGCACGCATCACTCACAAATATCATCTATCCTATTTTTGCGAAATACAGATTGTAAATGTAATTTTATTTAGGCATCCATCCTACATTGATTTCTCTCTCTGTGCAGAAATAACGGAACATGTTTTTTATTAGTTTTTTCTTGGAGAGAATTAAAATGAAAACTAAATATATGTGTAATTGCAAATTAACGAGCTGCTTCCTCCTTCATCCACGTCATTTGGCACAATTAGCTATTTAATAAATGATATCGATATCTGAAAAAATGCAACCTAAAATGTTTTATGAAGTTGAAGTGGAATGGAAAAAAATAGTCGAAAGTTCCTGATCACATACTTATTTATGGGCAGAGAATACGTCTTTCATATAGAATAATTAATATCTGAATTCTAAAGTGTTTACAAGAGCTTTAAATGACAATCAATGAAAATGAAAAATTGCATCGTAAATTGGTTGCAGTATCACGCAAAATCAATCTGATCTTATGACAGAAATCAAAATGACAATCTCAGTCGTGATTAAGGCTGACGCTTATCGGTACATGTGACATTAGAAATTACGTCAAAAGATCAAAGAATATAAAAGCGAAACACAAAACAATCTCGTTCTCTCTTTGCTCGATAACATTCTCTTTGTAACATAAAAAACTGTAACTCTGAGCCTTAATAAAATGGCCGCCTTGACATTCTCAAACGGTTACCGCATGCCTATGGTTGGATTAGGTAAAGAAAACCGCTTACATAATGGTAATTCAGTTAATTGAAACATTAATCTTTTTCAACATTTAAAAAAAGGAACTTGGCAAACTACTGATGAGAAAGAGTTAGAAGCTGTGCTAACCGCCGCTTTGGATGCAGGATGCAGACATATTGATACGGCTTACATGTATATGAACGAAAAAATCATTGGAAATGTGCTCAAAAAATACATCGACTCCGGCAAAGTTCGCCGTGAGGAGCTGTTTATTGTGACAAAAGTAAAAATTATTCACAGTAAAAATATACATATCTACCTAATCCTACTTCAGTGACTCCTGGAATTAAAAAATAAAATTATCACACTTTATTAGTTGCCAAATATCGGAATGACCGCTGAGAAGGTTCCATACTTTGTCAAAAAGTCTTTGGATAATCTGCAATTGAGGTATGTGGTATTAAAATTTTTAAAAAATCTTTAAAAAAGTACATATCATGGGCATTACGAATTCATTGAATTCTTTAGCTACATTGACTTGTACCTTATCCACGGTCCTTTTGGACTTCAATACGTTGATGACACCCAAATATTTCCAATGAAAGATGGAAAGGTTCTCTTTGACTTCAACACCGACTTAAAAGCAATATGGGCGGCTTTGGAAACAGAAGTGGATGCTGGACACATTACATCTTTAGGTGTTTCAAATTTCTCAGAAGAACAAGTGCAGCGTATTGTTAATGTCGCAAGACACAAGCCCATGAATATTCAAGTGGAGTTGCATGCATATCATCAACAAAAATCCCTTAGGGAGTTATGCAAGAGGCTGGGAGTCACGGTTTGTGCATATGCTCCCATTGGAAGTCCCGGGAGGAAGGCCCTTGCTAAATGAAAGATGGAAAGGTTCTCTTTGACTTCAACACCGACTTAAAAGCAATATGGGCGGCATTGGAAACAGAAGTGGATGCTGGACACATTACATCTTTAGGTGTTTCCAATTTCTCAGAAGAACAACTGCAGCGAATTGTTAATGTCGCAAGACACAAGCCTATGAATATTCAAGTGGAGTTGCATGCATATCATCAACAAAAATCCCTTAGGGAGTTATGCAAGAGGCTGGGAGTCACGGTTTGTGCATATGCTCCCATTGGAAGTCCCGGAAGGAAAGCACTTGCTGATAAGATGGGATGGTTCGTATTTCATACTTTCAAACATTAATTTTTTGTTATGTTTTAGTAATTTACACATGTTTCAATTTAAAGTACATAATTTAACTTTTGCAGGAAATTTGAAGCAAATGGATTGCTGGAAGACCCTATTGTAGCAAAAATTGCAAAAAACCACGGCAAAACTCCTGCTCAAGTATTGCTACGTTTTCTAATTCAGTTAGAAATTGCTGTCATTCCTAAAAGTTCGAATCCTAAAAGGATCTTGGAGAACTTAAAGAGTACATACTTGAGTCTGCAAAGCTCTTATATTGGCTGAGGCAATCGGGATGATAAATTACAATCCTGCCTCTTGAGTATAATTATCATTATCTTATCATGATTGATTGCTTATTGTATGATTCAATTGCAATTGTGATATTGTTTTAAAAGGCAACTGAGTTTGAGCTTTCCTCTAATGAGATGAAAGAGCTTGAAAGTTTAGACAAGGGTGATGCCGGCCGTACTTTTGGATTTGAACATGTTGCAGGGTAAGTTATATTAAACATTAATCTGTAATAATGAATGAAATGAAGGTTTTATTTCAATGTATATGTTTCTTAAATTAGACTTACGGACCATCCTGAGTATCCATTCAAACAAAGGAAATGAAAAGTGCAAAAAATGGGGCCAAAAAATCCTTTGAAATCATAGACTTGTCGATTTGCGTGACAATAAAATAAACATTTAATAATTACTTTGTAGTATGGCTACATTTATTTTCTTGCAAATTAAAATTACAAGCATTTGCGAAATGAAAACGTAATCAATAACAAATTCAACGCTATATACTACCATGAATCCTTTATTCCTTTAGAATGCGTTTGATTTAATAATTATCATTATTAATCAACTATCGAAATAAATGTAACTGATCGTGAGGTAAATATACAAAACGCTCAAAACTATACGATACACAAAAATTACAAAAACCTAACTTTGATTAATTCATATTACAATTGCAAAGCACTATTAACTTTAATTAAATAAAGCAAATACCAAGCACGTCGACTTCAATTCATTTCATACATTAAACAAAAGCTGTCAAAGGACTTCAGGACATCAAAATATGGCTTTACATTAAACACTTAAATTGCGGAAATAATTTTTTATTTTTAGGCATAATTTTCTTCATAGGTTAGGTATTTATTATTACATATTATGCGTAACTCATTCATTCTGATTCTAAATTCGAAAAATCGTAATCATTATATACCACAGTTTAAGGCAGAGAAGAGTTTAAAAGACTACATCTACTGCTTCATTAGGTAACAACTTACGAGAGTAGATATAACATTTCAATCAAAGTGGCAAAAAATGCTTATAATTATTACATACTCTTAAGATAAATCGAAAATCATAATGTTTTTCTAATTGCTGATTATATTAACTTTTAATATTTGCATATGAACTCATCGTCTGTTGGTTGTGGCATGAGTTCCGAAAATAATGTAGTAATAAATTTAGTACCAGTCTTACTGGATCGAAAGTTTTGCATTAAATTGAAAAGACTACCACAATTATATGAATCCTTATCCGGGTAAGTCCTGCTTTCAAGCGACATTTATTCAGCAACGCTCGCTCTTTAAACTGTTTCCTCGCAATTTGCCTAACATACTTTAAAAACTGGTCTACGTCCATCTTCTCTTTGCGCAAAGCTTCGCCCAAATAATAAATTGTGTCTTCCATGGCTAGGTCCTTAACAAAGCTGTCAACTATCTGCCTATACAGCGGGGTTGGTGGTCCAATCGCGGAGTCAATATCAGGTTCATTTTCAATCTCCTTCGCTCTAGCTATTTCTTCTTCCAAATTCTTACATTCATGACGACAAAGCTCCATATTTCGCTCCAAATTCGCCTTCTCTTCATACAGGTCTTTAACCATTTTTTCTAGTTTGTCCCGACCTTCTTGAAGCTGCTTTCCTGTTCCTCGCATAATTTCTGCCCCTAAATATTGGTCATCCATTCTGCGACGGATTTTTTCTTCAACGGCGCTAATTAAACTTGAGCGAACCAAAGAAGGCGTCAGGGTATTCATCGTCCCGGCAGCGCTTGTCACTGGAGCTGGAACTGTGTACACACAATAAAAATGTATGAATGAGTTTCTGAAAGAAGAAACTATTATTCTGAAATCAATGGAATAAAAAAAATGAAAAAGGAATCGCCTTACTTGGACTTGCCCCAGGAGGCATTGGCATGCCAGGCATGGCAGCAGGATAAGGAGTGTTAACTGGATATGGAGTTCCATATGGAGAAGGCATCGCTTGTGGCTGAGGTGGGGGAGAAGGGACTGCAACAGCATACACCGGAGGCTGTTCGCTAAATGTACAAATGAGCACTTGTATCAAACCTAAGAGGTCTGAATTCGCAGCCGTATAACTGCTCCCTTTATAACGGATTGGGATTGTTCCCGTCAAACTCAGTAAAGTCTTCTGCGTCCCATTGTTGAATACAAAACGATCTGAGAGCGGCTTCAGTCCTTTGTACATCCGGATCGCTTCGATGATATCCTTCTTTGTTTTCGTTACATCTTTGTACTGGTTTGATTGAAGAATTTGCTTAATGTAGCTCTCGTCCATCGACATTTTTAACTTCAAACTACCAAAACTGACAGGGGTAACTTTCCAAAACTTAAAGTTTCTTATATAATTTGTTTCAATTTCAAATCAAGATATTGATACCACTTCCACTACTGCTATTGACAAAAGCTCGTTTTCATGAACGAATTTGTGTACTTGTTTTGAGCTTAGCGTCGCATTGTTATGATGTGTCAAGTGTCAGGAATGAGCAACAATAACAGATTTACTTAATTGATTTGTAATTTGAATAAACTTACAGAGGTTTTATGGAGAAATTAACTTGGTGGCAATTTAATGTAATTTAACGTAATACATATCTTTCAATACAGATTTTTAAAAGCTTTTTAAATACAACTTTCAATTTTTTTATAAAAACTAATATCAGCTGGTCAGTCAAGATTGATTAACCACGTAAGTGCATCTAGAACTTTTTATATTTATGTCTATGTCTGAATTATTCCTCGGTATGACTCATTGCTTCAGTGATCAGTGACTATCAGCAGCAGCACACGTAGAACTAAATTAGCAAGCATCATAGTTTTGAAATATTCTGCTTTAACTAACACCATTAATAGAACTCCTGATTTTAGTTTAGAAACAATAATTAATAGTAAAAATCTTTTGTAGGACACACATCTTCTATTCTAGCTCGATCGAACTACATAAAACCAAAGGAATATTCCCTAATTCGATCCAATCAACGTTAGTAGACTTGACTTGTCCATGGAGAATATTATTCTTGTCGTCGTCAGTCAGTAAATGTTAATTCTGCTCGTGAGTGTAATGTTTAATGTGAGATATCTCCTACTGTCTAGTGGCAGAAGGTTTTCGTAAAATCGTATGTGATGAGTGAGGTGATGATGATCATCAAAATATTTGTGCTGATGAACATGACTAATTCTGTCCTTTGTGATAGAATAGAGCAAGCTACGAAGCTGAAGTAGGAAAAATAATATTATGTCATGTGGTATTGTGGTACATTATTATTGCAGAAGACGAGGATCATGGTATTGCATTGCAATTACAGACAACAACGTTATGCATTGGGCCAAGTCAAATTAGAAATGGCGGTATGCTTGAGGAACATCTTAAAACATGTGTACAATGTGAAAAAATGGAATATGACAAGTCGCAAGTCTTAAAAAGTCCTTTCGGAAATTATTCACGTTTTCACCAGTGAAAGTGAAATTATTTTGAAAAGATTACCAAAGAATCATCTTCAAAATATATTTGTGGTCTCTAGTTCTTCCTAAACCTTGATTCAACCTCATAATTTCATAGCCACCTTCAATTGTAGCGCAGGGTCTAGAGTCACAACAAATTATATAGGATGTAATAAATACACATTCTGCAATTGTGTGAAATAATGTATGCAAATCAACTATTTAATTATGACCTGACTTTATGAATAATGACAACTTTTTATTTTAGATCTGATTGACTGGGACCTCATCATTCTAATTCATCACATCTCAGCGAAACCGGAAAAAATTCTAATCATGCTTCCTGCTATTTGGACTATTTTGAGGACTTATGCTCCAATCGTTACATTACCTGTAGCAGCAGTCATTGGCGTTATTGGATATGCTCTGGAAAATGTGATTAGTGATAAATATACGCCTTACAAGAAAAGTATTGAAGAACAACGGGAAGATAGGATTCTGCAGGAGGTTGGATCCGGAAAATTGGTGGACAAACTCGAGGAAGAAAGCATTTGTGCCTAAGTCAATCTTTGAAAGAAATCTTTCACCACAATTAAGGAAAGAGCCTAACACACCTAAATGAGATAATTAATCATAGGAATTATAGAAAATTCAAACTGTTAGAAATATTAGTAAATTACTTTTAAACTGATCAAATAATTGCCAGCACGAAGAGATGTCGGTGGTGGTGACAGCCTGGTTTTGTGCTTTAAATTGGCAAAAATGATGTGATTTATTTTATATTCAGCGAAGATCAACTGAATGAACATGGAAAACAAAAATGGCACATATGACTGAGTATATTTTGATGGTAAAAGTGAATATCATGTGGCGAACATTATATTTTCCGAGTTATCGCCAGTTTTCTGAAATATTTTACGATTTTACAAGCCTGATTTTGAAGATGGAACGAAGTTGAAGTAAAATTCCTTTATGGATAATAAAATGAACCGTTTAGACTTGTATTTATAGTGAAAGGCTCCTCAGTCAAGTCATAATAATTCGTATAAATTATCCATTTGTTTTGCTATTAATTTTCTAGTCGAATCTGTCAATGGTAAAACAAATATGTAGCTTACGTTCAGAATTGATTTTACATTAATATAATTTCAAAATTAATCCGACAGTTGTTGATCTTGATACATTGAATAATAACAAGCATACATATTTTTTTCAATTTGGCTGTAATCGGATATAAAAAATATTGTAATAAAAAAAGAAGTTCAGCCAAAATAAGAATATTCCCGATGAATTGGACCTGCTTTGTTTCTAATATAATTTTTAATTAACAAGTTGAAAATATATGGTGCGGCTATGAAGGGATTTCTTAGCCATAGTATTTCCTTTTAATAGTAATGTATCAAACGGAGACTTTCTGTATTGGCTTCCATTTTCTTTCCTGTCTGCCTAACTCTAACTGCCACGTAAAAGATGCAAGCTACATATTTTCTGCATCTCATCTCACAATGCCCCGAATACGTCTTCCATTTTACATTTCCAAGATTTTTTATTTGATATTGAACGACATAATTTTATTTGGTTGAATGCAGTGGACATGAGACATGACATTACGACGACATGTTTGTAAAAGATGTGACGATGTGAGTCAAAAAATGTTCAGGGACAACAAGATTCCAGCGGAAGAACAAGGACCATGGAGTGTGCTCAACAACATTTCACAAGGCCTTTTGAAATGGAACAGAGAGATATTTTTGGCAATCACTTCCACTTCCTATGGAGATGGAGCGAGCCATTTCCTAAAATCCTAAATGAGATATCGCATAGGGTGAACAAAAAGATAATGCATCACTAATACCTTCATTTTACCGTTTCCTTCATATAACTAACTTGCTGAGAATAATTTTGCCAATGCTGATTCATCAGTCTGATACGTATTAATAAAGCTCAATAAGAAAACAAAGAGAATGGTGAGTTGTGTTTGATCAAATTTTTTATACATTTCTGCAACTTCAGCTGGCCCTCTGTTTTTGGCCAATACATTTCCACTCATTTTAGCAGTTATTCCCTTAGTCTAGCAACGAATTCCCTATTCCTCTGTATAATCCTAACATTTACTTTAGCTTTAAAAAGGCAACAATTTTAGTAATGCATAGGAAGGAACTTTTGCATCACATATCACATTACACAGACACAGGTATTTTTTGGTAAATGTATTATGTGCACAGTTGTTGGTCTTGGTCTGCAACAACGTATGCTACATTACTATTACATTTAGATCCATCAACTCCTTAATCCATATGAAAAAGACAGGAGGAAATCTCATGTGATGAACTTCATATGTTCATCTGCTGAAGAAAATAAAAATTGTTTCTCACACTTTTTATAATAAAATCCACAGCTCTAACTCATTCTCTGGATTTAAAAAATGCATGTAACAAAAGGGGAGAATAATAGTGAAGAAAAATGCACGCTATGTATGTTGATATAAAAGAGCAAATGCGTTCATATGAAATTCTATTTTATAAATACCAATTTTTATGCTTCACACAATCCATCTATGCAATGCAATAATAATAACACACAATACAATGCTTTTTTCTCCTCATAGAATAATATTAAAAATAGTGATGTTTGATCAACACGGCAGTAGTCATAATGGAATTGGAAAAGAAGATCGAACGAGACGCAAGAAGAGTTGGTCGATATTTTATTGACAGGAAACCAGCGTAAACACGCCTTCAATATCTTTTAATCCGTAGTAGTAGCATAAAAAACTCTCTTTGTGAGGCTAATAACTTTTAAATAAATATTACGTAAAGTAAACAGATTGCAAAAAACGTCTTTGCGGGAAATTAGGTATTCATCTTTAGTCTTAGACTGCCAAAGCAGAATTATTGGGTTGGCATTACCAAGCAAGCGAGTGATGGAGTGAAGGGCAAAGTTGGAAAATTGTGCTCTAATTTAGACTTTGCGAGAATGGATATCCTGACATCCTTTTGTTTCACATCTTGAGAAGATTAGTATTGTTCTCCGATATGTATTTAGTTAAATGATTGTTTTAGAAAGTAACTTTGTGAAAATATGGATCTAGAGTACAAAAAACGATCATTCGCCAATGATGATGGTGAGGTAAGTACGAGATTTTTTTTTTTTTTTTTTTTTTTGAAATACACGTACTTTGTGTTATGTTGTAATAATAGGTAATATAGGATACCTAATGTTTACTGATCGATAACGGAACGGAAACCAAGAAATTTCTTCAGAAAATAGGTTGAGTGTGTAAACTCTAGGAAATTCCAGTTAGTCCAAGTAATGTCATTAGAATTACAGTGTTGAAACCATCAAAAAGGGATAATTTCATCAGATGAAAGTAAAAAATATCAATTCTCAGATTCAGCCAAGTAGAAATTTCATTCTTTGCTGATTTGATGAACTCATAATTACGAGTGTCAATGTCGTTTACGCACATAAAATTCTTTTCCTATTACATGACCTGTGCAGTGAATGTGAATTAATGATTGTCTAGTCCGTCCTGTGCATAATTCTTTATATAATGTCTGCTTAAGGAAGGTGTTGCCTAAAATATAGTCGAATTTTTGAGCATGTTTAGTAACTTTTGCTAAATCATTGCAATGCAATGACATGCAATCCGCCTAAATCGACGGATTAAATGTGTGTATACGGTCACTGCGTACCTATATTTGACAGAGTTATCTTTTAAAATCAAGGTATAAGAGTAGATGCTATTGTATTTAGAATGCCACTGTCGTTCCAAGTTCCAACATTTGTCAAACATAAAATACTTTGCATATACCTATGTATGATCTGTGATCAGTTTTGTGTGACTATCTAATTGTATCGATTGTAGTGGGTGTGCTAATGCTAAATTGCTTCTACAGTTCTACAAAGCGCTGTAGTGTAAAGGTTAAAATTTTGACTTTTTAAATGCATTTCATTTCATAGCAATGAGTTTCGTCTAGCTAAACTTGGGTTGATTTTAGGAGCACCGAGCACCTCTTGCTTGACGTCTCCGTCTACATGCTTGATTTAATTCTGCGAAGAGATTAATTGCTTTATGGTAGAGCAGAAAAAATTTTTACAATATGCAAATTATCTGATCGTGGGCAAGACAAATAAAATTGAATGTAAATACGTACTGGCTATACATTAAAACTATTCGTTTACAGCTCTTCCAATTCATAAGATATTTATATCAAAGTTTTGAGCAAAAATTAGATTCAAGTTCATCGGATTCGTCTTGTTTTGTTACATGTTCGAGTAGCCTAATAAAGCCCCAAACAAACCACGTTGGCGATATGTAGCACTGAACGTGAAATTTGTTGGCAGCTAGCAAGCAAAGCCTCATAATCTTTTATTGACACATTTCGTTGGTAAAAATATTTAGAAACTTTTATCATTGTTTGTCTTAACTGCAAGATTAGGATTGGATGCTAGTGCTACGTATGGAATTGAAACGTAATAAAAATCGTGGTAGTATTGCGGTGGTAGCTATGATTTGCGAGATTTAGAGAAGATTATTAAAGCAATTACAGAGCTTACGTATTTTATGAAGCGACTTCAATCAAGCAACCATTAAATCGTGCTCTACAGAACTTGCTGACTCATACATTATCCAAAAATTGTTTACACTCTGTCTGTAGTTTCAAGTGTTGCTTTTCTTATTTCTCGCATAAACCACAACATAATACACCTTCTATAGGTTCGATGCGATTTTTGATACGACTATGACGTGACTGAAAATTGATTGATTTTTAAGTAATGCAGGTGCACGCCGTGATGTGATGGGTTCGGTTTTTGACCAGCCAATCCTCCTGAAATAATATCTTTTAACATTTATAATCTTACGTCTGTTCATGCTCAATCAACTCAATTGCAGGAATTTTCTGATGAAATGGAGGCGGAATACCAATTTCGAAATTGAAATGATCGACAGTTTCCCATAAATGAACTCAAAACTGGAACAAAGTGTAATAGATGGGAAACATTCTCATATTTTTCCAACTGGTGTTTGTATTGTTTGTCGATGTTAGGGTGGGTGGAAGGTTTTAATCTTCATGAAATATGATAGTGATATTACAACAAATGTTCGTTTTATTTCGAAATCAAATACAAACGTTTCTGTCAAAATGCAGCACAATCTCTCAATCAATGTTTGTTCATTTTAAATTGAATGTTAAAAAGTATTCATGGGTGCATTGATTGTAAATGAAATATGACCTGGAAAATCAGCATGAGCGCATTGAAAAGCATAAAAATGCTTATTCTGTAATATATAGTTTTATTCTTGGAAACGAGATCACAACTGCGTTATTACTCGAATAGAAATTTTTAATACTGTATAATTCCTCGCAGAGTAAACACAATCAACGTTCATCAAATCTATAATGCTTCCTTCATTTACCTACCCCGAGTTCTATTGAAAATTTATCACGTTTCTCGTACATACTTCATACTATGCAATAAAAAAAATTCGTAAACACAATTGTTCAGAATTTCATATTGGCAGTTTAGATGATTTTGTAGTTTATTTTCGCAAAGTAGCTTAATGGAATGATCCAAGCTATCATTTTATTACATGGAGCAAATTTCTCTTCCATATTATGCAAAATATTGCTCCATCAAGTTGGTTTAATCTTTGAAGGAAACTACCGTAAAGCGATCGTAAAAAGCTACAAACTGCAAACAAAGCTTTCGCATGTATACGTAGCCTACAAATACCTACAAAATGTTCATGCTACCTGGCAGTTTAAAATTCAGAGCTGCTGGCTGATAATGATGACATCATCATTATTAGAGGAGCCAGATAATAACTGTAGGGATGTTATTATGTATTCATTTGGTTTCTTTTCCTATTTTACTTTATAATAGTACATGAATCTGTATCTATGCAAGTTCCAGGTTTGGTCGATAACTAGAAAATCCGTTTCATTGGATTAAAACAAAATATTTCCCACGGCCATTTTTTGGCTGTGATGTGTGGTTCCCCATTTGTGATATGTGGTTGGGTTAATTATAATCTACTAGATTCTCATGGATTCCGTTCCTCATCATAGTTTAGAGTAAGAGTTTATGAATAAAGTAGCGTAGTTGAGAAAAACACACATAAAAGCCATTAACTACCCATATGCATATACGTATCGCATCAAGTATCTATATTTCGTTTAACAATTCGCTTTAATTGCATTTAGTTTAATTTTCCGTACAAAGCACAAGTTAAGTTATTGTATTCCGTGTGCTCGAGTTCAAGTTTACCCCCTTACATGTGTATTACACGGGCAAAAGGATTGTGAACGCCTTTCACTGTGAATGTTTTTTTAAATAAAAACACAGCAATACTAATTGTACCCTCTACAGTAATCATTCTCTATCATAGCCATTGCATCGTTCATTCGAAATTTTTCTGAATACGTACCTAAATTAGAAAACTACTATGCAGATGCAAACATTTGTTCCAGGGTCAAATTATCTTGACTATGGCACATTTTGATAATTAGCTCATTAGCTTGTAGAATGAGTCGCGATTTGGGGGATTTTCCAAACGCCAATTGACAATTAAAACTACATATCAGCTTAACTTTTAAAAAACCGTGAGTTGTAAAGTATACAAACAAGTTTTTCCCTTATGACAAAATTAGTTAATTTTATATGTATAGCTTGTCTTTCCCATGCACCCACACCAAACTGAAGTTTGTCATTCTCTTTGAACTACATTTCATAGTTTACATGAATTGGATTACCTAGGAACATCAGCATCCAAAGATCCAGTTTCTAGCTCCGTCTCTTGATTACTTTTACATTTTGAACTGATTCTAGCTTCATGCATCATAAATTGGTCAAAAGGGACATTCCCCATTTATATTTAAGTTTGCAACTGTTTAGTTAAATACAATTAATCAACTAACAATAAGACATATGTAATACATATATAAGCAATATAAATAATTGAAGTAATCGTTTACAATCCATTTGATATCTGTATTTTTAAATTAAAATGTGTACATATTTATAGCGGTAGGAAAGGAATTCCATTATATTTTTGTAGAATTCTTAGAACAATAAAAAGATACGAATCCACTTTTGTAATATAATAATGATGTAGTTTTTGTTCATTGTGATTTTTAGGAGCAGTGTTCATAAAAATGACTGTCAATTTCTTCTTGGATGGAGATAAACCGATAGTCAAATGAGAAAATTGCTGCGATTTGGCACTCGCTTCTGGCCCAGCTACCAAACTAAGCCAAAGTGGAGAATTTATGATTCTGTGTAACATAAATAAGTAATTATGAGTGACGGGGATCGGCCATTGCAACAGACTGTTGATGGCAGCATCAGCGGATCTCTTTACGACATGAGAGGATCCCTTTCAGAATCCACATCCTCAGCTTCGTCTGGAGGAAATGGGTATCTGGCAAGTACCTCATCTTCATCCGCAGCTTCGTCGTGTTCGACCTCGTTTCCAAACAACAATAGCAATAGCAGTGCTTTCACCACCACGTCTCCAGGTAGCTCTCATTCGACGGGGGTAATAAAGCCTGCTGAAGAAACATCACCTTCCGGAAACAGCAGAAAGGATAAAAATATGCAGTAAGTTTGGAGCTACAAATCTTGGTGTAAAGTTACAAATGGTTTTATTGCCACTTTTATTACAATTCATGTTTTCTCTATTTTCAGCAACACGTTCCCGGAAATTTCAATCGATACGTTTCATACTCCTAGCACATCTCTACAAAATTTATCTGACTCGAATAGCGCCAACAATAAATTTAATGGAAATTCTAGCTCTGCCGGTAGTAGTAGTAATAGTAAAAAGATCTCCGACCTTCAAAATGAAAGCCAGCAAAACGGTTCACAATCTCAACATGAGCAGCAGCAAGAGCTTGATGATGAGGATGAAGAGGAAGACGCAGTCACGGATTCCGGCACAGCCTCTACATCCATTCCTGTAACTGTTACCGAAATCCCCGACTCTCCGCGGATTGAAAGGGAGGGTTCTACCGGTGGTAGCGGAAAAATAAAAAAAGACAACAAAGACACGGCATCAAGTCAAAATCGTGAATCGCCTAAGAATAATCAGCACAAGCAGACTACTGATTTGCAGCAACATAAGCGTCAAAACTCTGCTGGATCTCAGTGTTCACTCTCGTCGAATCCTGAAAACAGTCAATTTAAAACGGCCGATGCTCATAGCAGTGATAGCGATGTTAGTAGGAATAGTGGAACCACTAGTGGCTTTGCCTTTGATAATTGTAGTAGTAGTGGGGGTGGGGAAGCAGGAACCATTAAAAAGAAAGAGGAACCGGAACCCGATAGAAGATCTATCCAATCCGACAATAGTCACAGTGGAGAGCCTATAAATACTTCCATTGAGAGTGTAAACTCCAGTGGCATTGGTGCTAAGGATGTATACGGAAAAACAAAGAAAAAGAAAGACATTGCTGGTCAAAGTTATATTTCTCGTTCCTCCGTGATAAGCTCTGGTAGCAGTAGCATTACATCCCCACCCCTTCAAGGTTCTGGCAAACCTCGTGTTAAAAAGAAAATGTGGTACCAGCAAATCTTCAGTACCTCATATAAAACTAGATCTGCAGACTTTAAGAAAATTTTTAAGGATTTGCCTGCAAAAGAGCGACTGATTGTTGGTGAGTACTAAATGATCCCACTTTACAATGTTCGACTATCAATTTTATACATCTTACTAAAAGTTTCAATTAAATATTTCAGACTACTCATGTGCCCTTCAAAAAGAAATATTGCTTCAAGGACGCATGTATGTGTCCCAAAACTATGTGTCATTTTACGCTAATATTTTTGGTTGGGAGACGCAAACTTCAATTAACTTTAAGGAAATCGACTCGATAACCAAAGAAAAAACTGCTCTTATCATACCAAATGCCATTCAAATCAGTACAATGACTGAGAAGTTCTTCTTCAGCAGTTTCGTTACGCGGGACACCACATACGTCATGCTTTTCAAGCTTTGGCAGTCTGCACTTTTGGAAGATGTAAGTGGAGTGATACTTATTTTTGTAATCTAATCTAGTTTGGTTTATCAATAAGGCTGAAACTCCATCAACATTAATAGTTAATATTTTCAATATATGCATAAAATGTGGAAGAAATTCTCAGTTTGATATATCATATCCGTCGTAAACAAGACTATTTTGCATTTATGCAAAAAAGTATAGATATTTCCTCGTGTAAATGTAAAATCAAAATCCCTTTTCCGGTTGCCTATGTCGAAAACGTTTAAGTGAGTTATAGACATTTTTCAACATTCATCATTCATGTCATGATTCTTTTACCATCGCATCGTCGGCATGAAAAAGCTTAGATGGTTCAATTCAAGTTATTATTGTACATAATACGTTATTGATTTAAGCTTTGAAAAAATGGAAGTAACTCCATTAATTGAGCATTAGCTATGGTGGAAAGTAAAGATTCGTTTGGTTCTTGAAGTTAATGGGGCCATCAAATTGTAGTAGTTTTAGATTGGCTAGGAAGCTCATAAAAATTAGTACCTGAATAGTCCCATTGAATCTCGATTTTATTATTTCAAGAGCAGGGATAATTTTTCGCGACAATGTAGCACAAATCCATATTCGTGCCTCTTCTGTTTTTGTTCTTCATTTGATAGAATTTGTCAAAGAAAGAACTTTGGAGACTTGTCCATACGTTCTACGGTGAAGAATTAGGCGTTTCAAGCGAGGACGAGTCTGAGGAAATTTTCTGTCCCCCTCTTGTTTCAACATCGTCTGTATCAACTCTCATAACTACTTCAGAAATGGATGGATCAAAATCATTGGAATTGGATCCTGAGGTGAGCTTAATTACATTATTTAATGCCTTTGGAGAAGGAAGGACACATTCTCCTAAATCACAATGCCATACACAAATGGATTTAAGTTTAAATACATTCAGCAGCTTAGCTAAACCCGCTTTAGCAGAGCAACACATGGACACAAATTTCAATGCCATTGCCATGCACTATCTTAAACGAATATAGTGTTGTAGTCCTGTCGAAAAATTTAGTATTCGTAGCATGCAAAAAAGCTTCAAGTAGGTATTTAAGTAGTAGACTTCAACTGTCATGTCGTAGATGAAGTGCTTATAATAATTAGATTTTAGAAAATATTTTCAGTCAATCATAATCATATTAGATGGAAGTGACATTCCAATGCGTAGGTGGACTTTGATATTCCACAAAATTAAACAACGACATTATTTGGTCCCTTCTTTTCCACCCAAAGTATTTAGGATTACGTAAACAAGGGCTAAGAGAAGTCTTACGTGGCTCATCCTTGTTTGCGAGAGCTCGTTGCTGGAGGATAACTAATATGAAAAACTTTCCACTCCTGTTGAACCTTTCATGTGTCAGAGCGCATTCATATTTCATCCCTACGTCATTTACAGAAATCCTTTGTCTTTCAGAACAAACAAGTTCTCACATTGTTTGACAGAAGGGAAAGGTGACACCAAATCAAAATTTTAACTTTCTCTCTTTGATTTACTTTGCTAGTGGAGAAGAAATACCAATGTGTTCTTGAACAAGTGAAAATAGAGTGGGGAAGGAAACCAGGAATATAATACCTGTCTTGTTCTCTTTTCATCCTATTCCTTTATAAAAGCGTGAGGGTCTGGAAGAGAAACTTTGGCTCTTGTCTTTTCACCCACTAATTCTGTTGGCACACTATTTATTTATGCCTTGCCTTGGCAGGATTTTTTTTTTGCTGTTATCAAATATTTACGTGAGATTGCTCAAGGACCTATTAAGGGAATTTCTCAAACAACTGGCATAACAGAGTACGTGGTCCGAAAAAAAAGAAACAATTTTACTCTGAAGCACTCTCACATTTACCTACTTTATAGTGTGCTCTTTCTCACTTTAATAGTCACTAGACACCATAGCAGTATTTGGGCATATATCGAGTCTTTTTCTTAGGTATTGGAAAGTATCAGGTAAGCAAGGCTTTTGGTTACGGGGAAAAGTGAGATAAATAAAGATATTTGATACAAAAGCACTAGCCAGTAGCATTTGTCCAATTCGTTCGTTACTAGTTTATCCGGTCGTTGGTTCACTTTTTATTGTTCTCGTTTCTCTTGATGATAGATTTCGGAAGTGAGTAATTTTCTATGTAAGACAAACTAAAAAAAACGGTGCTTGCATGTATGTTCCAGAATTTCCAATTTTATGATTTCATATGCATTTGTCTAAAGGAGGTCTTTAGGGGCTTTCTGTTTTTTTTTTCAAAATATTCTCATAAAAGCGCCTATCTCATGAAAAACTTTCTCGTATCAACGTATTGAATTACATTATGAATGTTTTTCATGTGAAATTCTACTTTCCTCCGGTTTTATGCGGTTAGTCGGTAAAAACTTCAACTTTGCATAATTGTGTTTTGAACTTTAAAACAAAGAAGAAGCTGTATTTAGTTCCAAGGGTTATTAATTTTTCACGAAACTAGAAACTATTGTAGTTGTGATGCGGTATTGTGGTGAGTAAATGTACTCATCTTTGTTAAAGTTTTGGCCATTTTACGAATCCCATGAGAATCTGATGTCGCAGATCAATTTTCGTTCCACGTTACTCTTTTGTTACGTACTCATCGTGCTCGTTGTGTATGCTACGTAATTAACCCTTGAAAAAAATTGCCGTTCTTTCTACAAATATGCTTCTTGTGCATAAAAAAGTAGAGATACTATTACAACCGACCTGAGAGGTCTGAGCCAAAGCTCTCCTTGATTTGGCGGTTGTGGGCCTTTTCAAATTGAAGGTCAGAGTGTAGCACATTTTTCCTTCACCAAATTCCAGAAATTTTTTTCCCGTGAGCTTTCGACAAGTACTTCAATAATTGATTTCAATCCAACAGAATGAGGGCTTGATTTAATTATAGTGGCTTTGTGATGAAAATGAATTTTGAATTCGAAATGAGCTTTTCCAGTTAGAGATTCATGTGGTCTATACTACAAACTACGTATTTACTTAACGTTGATTTTTCCTCTCTCAGTCTGGAATCTGGAGTAGGGTTTTTGTGAGTGGTTGAAGTTGGAAGCATAAAGCAGACGTCAAGAGTACAGTCTACGTGCTACATGTTTCAGTACATTTGGAATCAATTCTTTTTATTACTTCTTGTAAAAAACGTGATGCACCGACAGAACGTGAACAGATTCTTTATGTTAAAACCGAGACAATACAAATGAATGCAATACAATAACGGTCTTGATAATATGATTGGGTGAATACAATAAGATATTTAATTGCAAGCCCGGGCGAAAGGTTTTTTGCTTTTTTGAGTGTTGCTCTCTAAACTTTAAAATCTCTTTTCGATTTTTATACTATGGCAAGTAAGTGACCTTCTCATTGAATATCATCAGACAAGGCAGATGATAATTGTAAAATGCAAAGAGCGTGACCCTGAATTAGTTATCATCGGGAAAAGTTTTCATAAATATTCATTGAGGAGCGGCCATTAGATAATTTGATGCCTCTGGATATTGCACACTCCACTGCTAATAAATGATAAAGCTTGGGCTGAATGTGATAACGAGGGAATTATCAGGAATGATTTTTTGAGCTCACTCTCTCTCTCTCTCTATTTGTCTATTCTCAAGAGCATGAATTTTGTGTCGTGCATGTAGAAGAGAATGGGGAGTCAGAGTCAGTGAAAGTGTGTGACATACATGAATGTATTACTGAATACCTACGTAATCGCCAATACTATCTTCTCATCCATTTTAAGTACATTCTTCCGAGAAGTAATCGTTCTGATGACCTTATTTCTCCAACATAATATAGGATAGATGATGAAACACGATATCGTGGATAAAAAATGATAAGCTTGGTGACTCTGACTCTGAAAGCTTTATAATATGCCTAGAAGACTGCAGCTTTTAGCTTCTGATGTCTTGGTTTTTTTTCTGTAGAGGATGAGAACGATTACGATATATTTATATTGATACTCCGGACTAATGCTCTAGTTAGAGGCGCAGTTTTTTTTTGTTGAAAACTGACTTGGTTTTATGTTATATTAGACGTGACTACTATGACAGAGAAAAGATTTTCGTGATATCACATTAATAAATAAAATGTACATACGTACGGAGCGATATGTGGCAGAATGACATGACCGCTCCTGTTTGCTTGCTTTCGTTTTCCCTCACTCCCAATGCAATGATTTAAATTTAACACAAGGCTTCGAGAAATCTAAACATATTTTGTGGCGTTTTCAAAACGGATCAAGTCCTGAATACTGATTCTTCAAAAAAAAAAGTAAAACAGCCTAAAGAAATCTTAGAGATGTTTTGCTTGCCGAAGGGCTGAAGAATTTATCTGCCTTGTAATATTAGGGGTTACCTAACTTTGTAAGCGTACGTGTGGACAAAACAAATGATTTCCAATAGAGAACATGATTTTATTCATCGTACTACCTTCATTCTCACGCGACTTACCAACTTCTTTTTGAATGGCTGGAGAACTCTGCGGTTCATGTTGGACTAGAGTCATACGTAGTCACTAGAGTTGGGCATACGATTACATTTGATGGAAAGAGCTTGTTTACTCGGTTTCTGCTCAACTTTTTTTTCTAGTCCACACAGGTTGAATGTTCCTCTTTTAGTCTTACTTCAGGTTCCATACCGATTGGAAGAGGAGAAGGCGAGTTCTTCTCAATTTTCATCTCTTGTTTTTCGTTGCGTGTTTCTTCCTAACGAACCCTTTTCTCATAATAACTTTATGCGAGTAGTCAAAGGAAAGAAATTTTTTACTTAATGTGAGTTTATGTACACATGAGAAAACAAAGGCAAGAGAAAAAAGTGTTAGATAAGAAAGATAAATGGAATGAGAGTATTCCTTAGCGTCTTTTTCTTCATTTTCACGAAATTAGTCAGTCACCATCATCATCGTCACTAGTCACTATCATCTTCATCATCATCATCACTTTTACCCTCTATGTTTCCTTCCGCCGTTTTTGTTCTAAAAGTTCGAGAGTGAACCTACTCACTCAGCTATAAACTGTTCTGTCTTCGTGAAATTGAAATGAGTACAAAAGAAGAAAAGTTTGCTTGAATTTTCACTTCATAGCCGGCGACAAGACGATACTCACTCTGCAGTCAACAGACTGACTTTTTTGCAAAAAGAAAATTTGTTTTGTTTTTAGTTTCTTTTTCGAGATGCATACTACGATTGTGTTTTAAATTGAAATCTGAATTTAGAATCTTATGTGGAAGGAAGTTTGTTCTCTTTCCATTTATAAAGTCAAGTCATTTGATAAAAATTGAACAAAAAAAATTAGGTCCCACACTGGCTGCTGAATGGGATAGATGAAATGGATATGTAGCACAAGGAGAATGACTTTTTGCACATTATTTGATGAATACAGATTCTAGTGAAAATGAAAAAAAAAGTTTTTAGTGTTTTGTATATCCTTATCCGTTATTGTTTCATGTGATCTCTAATCAAATTGTTATTCAGGTTTTCGTGTCTACATACTTATTTCGTTATTTCATCTTATACTTGTCCATTTTCCTCCTGTGTTTCAAGTTCCAAATGGTTGATTTTGAAAAATTGGCTGTTATTTAATTGAGACGATGCACTGTAGTAATGCATTTTTGTGTTGGGAATCCGGGAAATCACTATTGATTTTACTCAAACAATGAGGAAGAAGACGGGTTGTGTGGGTTATTTATGTTCTGACATGTACTACTAAACGATAATTTACTTACATAAATCAGTAGGGGTCTTAGAAGAAGTGCTCATGAGGTTTTCTTTGCTTCTGAAAAACGAAAAGTCGGAATTTTCATGCAGATTATTGTGAACAAGTAATATATGTGGATGCATCAATGTTAACGATAACTTTCCTTGTTTTGTGGTGGTCGTGTTGTTTTTTTCGTTTTTAATTAGACGATAAAATATATAAAAAGGAAATTATAGGTTTATCCTCCTCCTGCTGAAGGTTAAAGAAGGAATATTTGTTTATTTTTTTACAAATGCGCGTTTGAGTGTACGACACGACACAATATGCATTTTTTACGTGTGCATGTTTTAGAATTACCAAGTGTCAAGTGGACACACGCGTAGGCGAAATTTTAATTATGCTGGCATTGCCTAGCTTAATTGAACGTGAACTTTTATTTGTGAGAAATAACTTTTGTTTTACTAGTGAAACCACATATGCATACTCCCCCGTTTGAGGAAAAAATGGAGTTGTAAAAATTCAAATTGGAACATAAATATGAGCATTGAAAGCAAGTAAATTATATTTCACTCGACAAAGATAAAAAACAGGGGAAAACATTCGTAGGACTTGAACACTACATGACATTTTTAAACAACCATTATTATATAAATGATATAAAAAAACTAGCAAACAGTTCTTTTTTTAAATATTTGGCTTTCCTTCAAAAGCATTCTTGCTTGCCAGAGATAAAATAGTAAATAGACAGTAAGCTTCGTCCTCCTAAACCACCACTACCACTAGTGTTGAATGTTGATGTAGTTTGTCAATAAAAACCACACAACCTGTTCTGCGTCAAATTCAGCTGAAGAAACCAGAGAGAGGTCTGATTGTGAGCCAACTTGCAATTCGTTCTGTATTGCGTGTTCCGTCTTTTATAATTAATTAGTGCAATTTTTGGAATTGGTTTCATATAAGACGACATTTAAAATGGCTTCGTCCGCCATTCAGAGCAAAAACTTGCGGACACAACGCAGTGTTTCTCACGCTGGGTTCCCAATCGGTACGGTAATTAACTCTGTGGAGGATGGTGGTCAAGAGCAAGGAATAAATGTGAGACATGGGGGATCTCCTACGACATCCGCTGCAAATATACCAGTAGTTGCAGAAAAAAACAGTTCTAGGGAAACACCTAATTCCTTGAGCTTCCATCCCCTAAAAAGTTATAAAACCGGCAACGTCAACCAAAGTAATTTGTCCATCATGACGGAAATCGGACCCGTATTCACAACGGACTCGCCAACTAAAAAGAATAATAATACGCGGCTGATTGTCAATCAAATTGTGAATGGAAATAGAAACTTGCTCATGGCTGATAAGCCAATTCGCGCATCGAAGAGTACTCTGGATTTGCCAAATTTTACAGAGCAGGAGTTTAGTGGTGTGAGGTCGCGATCTAGGGACAAAAGTCCTTCCCACTTACATTTAAATACAGACATCGCGTACAGTTATCAACGGGAGGAATTTCGACAGAGACATAAAAGTTCGAATTCACCGTCCCCAGCGACCACTCCGAAAAGCTTGCCTGATGTTGATAGCACGCACCAACACCATTTGAATGGTGATGGTAGCAGTGCCTTCAACAATAACAATGAGGAAGGTTCTGCTCCCCCTGAAAAACCGAAAAAGAAAAGGTCGTTCAGGATTAAGAAATCGAATAAAGATAAGGACAAAGACAAAGAAAATAAGGGAGCCCCACCTCCAACATCGTCAGGCAGTGGCAAGGTCAGTTTCTGAGTTAGACTGTAAGGAGTCGTAAATATTTTTAGATAGATGTTGTATGATGACGTCTAACGTCAAAAACTGGGCACACTTGCGAGGAATGCACATTGACATTTCTCATATAATTTTTTCCTGTATAGATACTCCTTTATCGACTTCTCCTTAGCTTTATATAGCGCACAATGAGAATTCCATTACATAAAAATGTATCATTTCCCTACCATAGCTTTTACCATGCTTATTTTCATTCCAGGGTTAAATGCTAAACCTAAATGGTTGATAGGGGTATAATACTTAGTTTCTTTGAAGCAAATCTTATAAAAATAGTGCGGAAGTCGACTATCACCAGAATCAAAGGCACGTGCATGTACTCGTGGAAAATTGATTGGCATTTCATTCAGTTCATTTTATGCATGACGGTGAAAATATGTGAATGGGGAAAGTTAGGTTGGGCGAAAACGAGTCGACCATCTACAACATCACCCCAAAAGCTGTATTAGAAGCCCAGATTTTTGTCATTCTTTCCATAATAAAAACTATGAAAGGGCACTAAGGACAGTTTAGCGTCACGCACGAATATTTTGATTAGAATTTATGCAAAATATTGTCATGCCCATACTCAACTGACTACTCTGGAAATTGACATTGACGGCCATATCCTATCATATCAATATCAGTTACGTCTACCGTTGCATTACTTTGGTAGCACGTTCAATAGGTAATGGTTATGATAATAATGATGAGGTCCAAAAATGATACGGCAGACTATCACATTCAATTTAATAGGTACCGCATTATGCTACCAGTACCACCTTTTCCTTTTATCAAATCAAGTCCTTGAGCTTTCCGTCTTTAGAATATCCGACTTATTCGTTTTGGAAAAGTACTGGAATCAACCAAGAGGGGTATAAAAAAGGAAAACTTAAAACAAGAAAAGGAAATTGCCTATTATTCATCTTTTAATTCACCGGAGATGACGTAGATTATTAGACTCAAGGGACAGTGTTTTAGATTTAGTCATTAAATTAGAAGACTACAGAGATTTCCATTTGCCAAATTACGGTTATGAGGCGTTGGCATTGGCTTAAATCACATGGATATGTCGGGTTATATACACAAATCACAATCACTGAAAAATACAGATTTCGTTATTCATAAGCCATATCCAGCATCTTGTCAAAATGATTGTGCTGTGCTGTGGTATGAGTTTAGACAAAGAATTCTTCGTCGGGTAAGGCAACCCCCGAGATCAATGTCGACAAGTGCGATAATGATGGTCCCGATAATGAAGACGAAGACGATGAAGAACCTCGGATCGGCTCTTTGGAGTGGTGCCGAGTCCGTGGGCCATCTGCATTTAGCGGATTGGTAAAGACGTAAAAAATTACAGAAATTGGAAATATAATTTTCATATTCTAACTTTCTTTGCACGTAAAATATTTACCGTCCTAAGCCGGACAGTTGGCAAAGTAAACAATATTTTACTATTTACTTTTTCGAGTACCTTAAACGTTCACCTCCCTTTAACATAAATATTATAAGTATTATACATTGGCATGATGGTATTTTTGAAAAGGTAAACATTAAACGAATATTCTATCTGCGCATAAAATGTATGCATTTTTTTTCTTGCAAAATTTGCTCACGGCAGCATACAAACCTACATTTTAGTGCAGCGTTTTATACGCGCGTAAATAAGCCATAATGTGCTTTGCTAAAATAAATTTTATAGTAGGACTTTTAATTTTAAACAAGGAACTTTACACAGGGCCTCCGTAAAATCTAAAGATTAATTTAATAATTTTATTGATCATCAAAACTACTGATATTCTATGGTTGAACATGAGTGTATGCAGAGCTCTGTCGAAATTTGGTTTTGTTAATTTTTTTTTTTTTTTGCATTATTATGGAGAATGTCAATTTGCGGTTTATGTCGTAAGTAAATAGTTCGAGGTTGAATTTTGAATTATATAACTGCTTGTATTATTAGTTTTTTATGTCCTTAATTTCGTAAGAAATGTCCTTGGGTGTAACCAAATATGATGAATGTCGAATGTCCCATAAAAGAAATATATAAACGTTTTTTAAGTATACTGTTTTGACCTTGATTTATTCTTTATAATTAAACGCTGAAGTCAACGATCTTTTTAATTAGTATTTTAAGCTAGAGTAAAAGTCGGTTCAAATTATTATTTTTGTAGTGAATTACCCGCATAATTATGAACCTATCCATTTATATTCCGAATTCAAACTCATCTGCCACTTTATTTAGTAACGCACGTCATCTAAATTATACATACCCTTAATTTTCAAAGTAATTAACATTTCAAATTTGTAAAAATATTTCAAGCCTAGTCAAGCCATACCATATTTATTAAGAATTTTCGACAGTGCATCCATTCAACCTTGACTTAAATATTTGGCTTTGGATGTAACGCATGTCGATTAACTTTGCTTTTGCGCTGTTTGTTAAAAACAAACAATTGAAACAATATCAAACTAATGATGTTAATATTCTCGTTTGAACACCTTTTAGGTATGTACGGGAGAAATCGGTCCCGCGATTGCCGTTGGTCTCAATATTGGATCTTCAATAATAACTTCGAATGGTATACCAATAGCGGGTGACCAAATACTCCTGAAAGATGCCAGTTTAGTGACTGTTCCAATGCTACCAATGACTGAAGGCACAGATTCCAGCGGCGATGAAGCAATTATTGACTCTGACTTGCACCAAGAAATAGGAATACCAGTTCCTATCTCACAAGAAGCACTTGATACAGGAGGTGAAAGTCCTGTTCCAGAAGAAGCATTACCAATATGTCCAGTAGATCACACAATCGGGAAGCAAATGTTGAACACCATCATCCCTTGTAACATTGATCAGTTGTTTACCATGTTGTTCACAAACTCCAAATTTTATTTAGACTTTCAACTATCGAGAAAAACTAGTGGTACGTTACTGACATTTTTCTCATATCTGTGCTACAACATCAATTCCATGTGTGAAGCAACAAAGTTTTCACAACAGAAAAACTTTTTTAATGTGCGCAGATATTAATCAGTCTGATTGGCAGCTTGGGGATGGATCTCAAAAGACTCGACAGCTCACTTTTACTGTACAGACGGGCCAAAGTATAGGTCCGAAACAAGCACAAGTTACGGAAACGCAGGTAATAAGAAAGTTTGTGTATCATAATGCCCCAGATGTGTATGAGAACGTTTTTTTCCTTCTCTTTACTTCTTTTCTCAAAGAGTTTGATGGAATTTGATTTTCATTTCCTTTAAACGACTTGTCATTTTCTTTTTGTGTTGTGGACGTGTTATATAGTTCAATAAAAAGCATCAGCTATATAACTATATGTAACTGTAATAATTTCACCCGTTCAATGATGCACACGTCATTTTCGTGTAAACATATTTTTGACAAGCGACCGTAATTTTGTTTCAGACTTTGCTTCCCGAAAGTCGGCCTGGACTTTTGTATGCGATCCAAAGCGAGTCCGTAAATGCCGGGATTCCGTATGCCGACTGTTTTGCAGTCAACTGTCACTATTGCCTCACTAAAGTTTCAGCTACCGAGGCATATATGGTTGTCATCAGTAAAATTCATTATAAGAAGTCAACATGGGCAAAAAGTAATTAATCGATTCACTGCGAATCAAAAGAATAATAATCCTTCAGTGGGCAATTCTAAATAAATATTTCAAAGAATATTAATGTCCTCATTTATAATTTACAGCATTTATCGAGAAGAACGCAATGTCAGGTTTAGCCGATTTCTTCACTGGTTTAGCGAAAGCACTAAAGGAGGAATGTGCCAAAATGAATGCAGGTGGTGTGACACCTACTTCTCCTATTGTTACGAGTAGTTTGCCAAAAAGACGTCATAGGAAAAAGGGCAGAGCGCCTGATATTCCAATAACTGCCCTACCTAGAGCCATCGTAGAAACTACTTTAGTTCCTCCAAGTAAGTGTAATGTTATTATTATTATATTATAATATTTTTCGTTTCAAACCACTACAGTATTTATCTAATCTGCCATTTTTTTTCTTTGACACTCGACGAAAAACTTTATATCATTTTTTAAGTAGCGTATTTTCTTGTGTCAATAAAACTAATGACGTTTTTCTGTTGTGCTTACTTGCTTGGGTTAAAATGAGCAGTAGGTTCAAGACCATCCATTCCTACGGTAGCGTCTGATAGTATGGCAGCAGAACAAGTGTTTGAAGCAACGGAGAACTCTAAGGCTATGAAAATTATTCTCACCGTTTTGACATGTCTTCTTCTGCTCAACGGATATCTTTACTTTAAACTATCAAGTTTAGAAAAGGCAGCAAGCATACCATCCTTATTTCCAAGCACAGTTCAGTTTTCTGGGTATGTCAAAATACGAATATTTTTTTCTCCACTTTTCCTTAGTTTTACATTGTCTTAATGTGCCCCTGTTTTACAGAGAGACACCACAAACTCATCAAGAATGGCTCATGGTATTGCAGCAACAAGAGACTTTACATCGGACGGAAGTGCAAAGTTGGCACGAGATATTATTGTCAGCTATAAATGTCCTACATCAGGTATGGAGTTTCAAATAATTTTTCTTCCAAACAATTATAATAGACTTTAGTATAGATGGTGCTTTGAAAAATATACATACATGTTTCATCTTTCAGGCGGAGAAAGACTTGGAAAATTTAAAGACACATATAGCAAATTATGGGAGAAGTAACATTGTGGCAAAGCCTGTTATTCCAGCGCATGATGCGTTAGACTTGTTAAGCTCTATTAAATCGCAAAAAACGGATAACATATCACCGGAAAAGGTTGGCGGCGAGTCGGAAAGTCTGCACCATCCTGAAAACGAGAGCAACAATAATAATATTGCCGATTCAAATAGTGCTGACCCAGTTAGTTAGAGTGAATTTGTAGTGACGGTATTATCTATTACTACACATTCGATGGAGGGATAAATAGTGACTGACAGTTTTTAAATAATATTATTTATTTATCACGAAAATCACAACACAATATGTATTTACTGTGCTTCATAGTGCATCTAATATCTCTATGCCTTTTGCATTATTACTGAAATTGCAAATCACACGCAGTACCGCACAGTCATTGTCTAGTTTATCGTTTCAAGTCGTTAGTTCCTTCGTCTTCGAAAATGTTTGCTGAGTACATTATATAGGTTTTAGTAACTACACTGTGATGAAAAAGGTGTCTATGGTATAGAGTACCTTATATCTTCTTTCTGAAACCAAGTATATAAAAGTCGCTACTGCAGTTTAAAATGTTAAATAAACATTCAGCTGTTAAAGAATTACATAACGAGTTCCTTTTCCTTTAGTATTTTATTTTTGTTAAGTCAATTACGTATCCGTTCGCTTAAATAAATTATAAAGACTGCTTTAAGTTTTAATATATTTCTTCAAATATATATTTGTTTTTTGGTTTATCTGGTGATGATAATATACAGAGGTATATAGTAATACAGAGGACTCCTCTGAGAGGAGGGATCTGAATGTTTCCTTGCATGTTATTGATGATGAATTGATGAAGAATCAAATTGTGATATGATAATAATCATTATAGTGTTGGCGAATACGCAATCGTGCT
>JAHZMX010003225.1:0-14176 GCA_027743895.1 Seira musarum
ACGATGATGACATTAGCTGGGACGACTTGGACGTAATAATGGCTGAAGAAGAAAAGAGTCAAGAGCCTTTGGTCGTCCCACAAATTGTCATGAGTCAAGCTGAACAAGACCAAGACCATGAGACAATGACTCCTCATGAGGAGGCACATGAACAAGAACAAGCGGCACCCGAACCTGAGTCTGTGATTCAAGTGAAGCAAATTGACAATGACAAAAACGATTTTGAAGAAAGTAAGAAAATGGGAGTTGTCCCTAAAAAAATAGCAGGATCATGTTCATGACTATGATATGATCAGTTTCAGTTATGCTTGGTTTGCCAAGTCAAGTCAAAGCTCGGTATAACGGTCCGGGATTAATTCTGAAGACGTTATATCGAGCGTTTGACTTTAATTAGAATGGGCGCAGAATGAGTCAGCAGTTCAGTTTTAAAGTAGCAAAATTCAAATGAAAGGATGTGACTGCATTTTTTTCAGATGCCCAACCCGCAGAAGAACCCATACCCAAGTCATTTGCAAAATCAGAGGAAGATGATGATGATGTCAAGTCAAACAGAATTGACGAAAGGGAAGTGTCCCGTAATTCTTGTCAAGATGAAGCCGAAGAAGAAGTTGTAAACGTAGTTGAGGAGAAACGTAAACTCATGAGTCAGCTCAGTTCCGCATCAGATGAGTCAATTTACCTGAAGGAGCCTCACAGTAGATCTGGCGATGAAGGAGCATTGTCAGCAACAGAAGCTGAAGACGTGTCTTCCCATTCCAATTCCACGTGCATCAATCATAATCACAATCTCAACGTTACAAAGAATGATGGAGTTGATGAGGATCTGTGTCGAGCAACAACAGAAAGTCCGGATCCTACTGTAAGCTCATCTTCCCCATGTTCAGAGCAGAATGGGAGATCCTCAAGTGTTGATTCCGCAATTGGAATGTTGGGAAGACCTCTGTTCTCTGATGGGAAATTCCCACCAAGAATACTTGTCGGTCCTAACAATATCATTGCGCTTTATGGGGAAGTCGTCCATTTGAGAGTGAAGGTGCAAAATTATGGCATTCCTAAAACTGCAGTGAATTGGTTCAAGTTTATTAATGTAAGGAAATATAGAGGAATTTAAACAAATTAAATGTGACAGGATAATTGGAATGGATCAAAACATTTTGATTTTTTTTTGTGTAGGGAACCTACAAGAAAATTGAACATAGTTCAGCTGGAATTGACCAGAATCAGACTGGAGACTCTCAACAACCCCATATTTCGATCACAAAGTGTGGAACACTCAATACGCTCACTATTACTCATATCAATTACGACGATTGTGGAAGATACAGAGTTAAAGTACAAAATGTGCTTGGAATGGATTCTCTTGATTGCCTATTGACTGTGGAAGGTAAATTAAACAAATTGCTCTTTTGTTTGTTCCTTTAGAAACATTATTAAATTTTGTGATGTAATTTTTTTTAGGTCCTCCTGAGCCACCCACAACTCCCCCTAAAGTAAAATATGATGAAAAGTCGAAAACGATCCTAATTCAATGGTCATCTTGTCCATACGACGGTGGCTCGAAGTTGACAGGCTACTACGTGGAAGCGTGCATTGTTCACGGAAGTAAAACGCAAATCAATAAAGAGGATCAAGATAACTGGCAGCTTCTCACTCCACAAAGGTTTGGATTTGCAAAATAATGCAATTTTTATTGCAAAAAAAATATTTGTGATAATTTTTTTTAATGTACAGCTATAGTTGGCTTTGTTACACTTTGACTGAACCCAAACGTGGGAGTATTTATCGGTTCAGGGTGTTCGGTGAGAATAGCTACGGGAAAGGGAAACCTACAGAACCCAGTTTACCACTTTTGGTTCCTGCCATATATGGAAGGCCGTCGGGCTGGCTCGTCTGATGCATTATTGTGGTCTCTCAAGTCTCTAAGCCTAGGTTAGAAAAATTAGAAAAATATATTTATGGAAATTCCCACACAAAAAATATTTTTAAAAAAATCTTTAAAATTTTGCAGAAGAGACTTCACTCCGAGCAGATTCCCAAAGACAAAATGTAGTTCACGAGCAATATGAAAACGAATCATCAAACTTGGAAGAAGCGGTGTCTTCCCAAGAGGAAGAGCCGTTGGAGTACAAAAATGTGAAGATTAAGAAAGGAACCTTTTACGACATTTACGATAAATTCGATGAGTTGGGCAAAGGACGATTTGGTGTGGTCTTCGAGGTAATCAATTGACTTTCTCACATGTCCCCAATAATTCTTGGAAAATTATTTTAACTTTCTATTTTTTTCTTTGAAGGTGGTCAATAAAGAAACGAAAAAGTCATACGCAGGCAAATTTGTAAAATGCATAAAGTCCAAAGATAAGGAAAGAGTGCAGCTGGAAGTGAATATCATGAATGATCTGGAATACCATCCAAAACTAATTTGCCTCATTGACGCGTTCGAAATGCCCAGAGAGATTATAATTGTGACACAGAGGATCGATGGGGGTGAGTTAGTTCGAACGCGTTGTTGCGGATGACTTTACCTTGACTGAGGGGGATTGTGTTACGTTCCTCCAGCAAATTTGTGATGCTGTGAGGTACATCCACGAAAAGAATATTATGCACTTGGACTTGAAGGTAAATATTTTATTGTCAATTCCTTTCGTTTCCGGTGTCTTAATTTGACGTTCTTCACTTATTTTTTTCAAATTTAATTGTGAAGCGACCAGAGTAAGTCCAGAAAAACAAAAAAAAATCTCTCAAATTCAAGTTGCCCATTTCATTCCATTTTGCTCGGTTATTTTTTAGGAAGCGCATGACAATGGAACAGTCGTTAAATCATCGTTGGCTTAAGCGTGATACAATCACTAAATCAGACGTGGTTCTGTCCACAGATAAGCTCAAACGTTTCCTTGTGCGTCGAAAATGGCAGGTAATGATGATTCCTAAATGATAAAAAAAATCGGGAATGGCAACCTGATAAAAATTTTAATATAATTTTCCTCCAGAAAACGGGAAATGCCATCCGAGCTCTCGGCAGAATCACAACTTTATATTCATCGCGTCGATCATCCTCCGCATCCTCCACTCCACCTGGTTCTCTATCTCTCTCCCTTTCCAGCCCACCTCCTCCATCACCATCCCCTCTGACTCCCTCCCGAAGTGAGAGTCTCCACACGCAAGACTCGATGGAATATAATGACGTGTTTTTTGCACACGATAGCAATAGCAATAGCAGCAGTAGCACTAAAACCTCCACATCTCCAAATTCAAATCTCAATAATAAAATTAACTTGAAAACCGGAACAAGATCACCAACAGTTCCAAAATCTTCTTCTTCGCCTCGACTTACGAAAAGTGTGCAGCTTTGTTTGTCATCATCATCTTCGAAGGATCAGCCTCATCCCCGTCTTAGTAAAATTCCATGTACGAGCACAACTTCCGCTGCAGCACAAAGATCGAAATATTCCGATCCTTGTAGAAGTGACAGTGGAGTTTGCGATGTCGGATCCTTCTCGTCTTTAGGATATGAGTCGTAATCGTAGGAGGAGGAAGAGTTGTAAAAATTTTTTTTATTGAGATGTTTCAAGTTTTTTTTTGTAACGTAACCTGATTCTGAGCTTTAACGGTAATTACTATATAAATTAGTTAGGATTAGGATGCTCGCACGCATAAAAAATATTAATTTTCAAGCCAAGCTATGTAGCCAGTCCAGTCCAGTCCCGTGCAGGTCTGATTTACCATACCATAATATAAATATAATGCTTTTGGGAAGGAGAATTTAGACTTGGGCCAATTTATTAATCAAGTTTAATTAATTTGAAGGTGTAGAATTTTTAAAGAAAAGTATTACGCATGTGCAACGTTGGAGTTTGTGTAGGAATTTGAAAATGGAAATAAATTACTAAAATAAATGTTTTTAAGCCACAAAAATCCTTCATTGCTTCACACTCTTCATTAAATCAAACAATCACCGTTGAAACAACTTATGAATACCAGCTTTGAAGAGAGATTTTGGTGCAGAAATACCGCTAACGGCCAATTCGCTTATGACCTCATCAAAATGACTGAATTTGAATAAAGTTGACAAGCATCATCATCCACACTCCAAACTTGAGACATGTCTGCTGCAAAAAAGCTGCACAAAATTGTGGTCGTTGGTGGAGGAGCCGGCGGCTTAGAGCTCGTCACTGTTTTAGGAAGACATTTAGGGAAAAAAGGTAAAGCACGTCCAGTTCTAGTGGACCGTACCTTGACTCATGTTTGGAAACCGGTAAGGTGCTGCTCAAAACTACACTTTGTTTCATATCGCCCCAATTTCAAAATTCTTATAGAATTAATTTTTTTCTGACAATGACAAAAGTTGTTACACGAAGTAGCTTCAGGGTCTTTGAACACCGGAGAGGATGAATTGAATTACTATTCACATGCTTTCAATAACGGATTTGAATTTCAAATAGGTACAGTGGAAGATACGAAATTTGATTTGTGTTTGTGAGGGAATTATGATTCTAAATGAGCGTTTTTTTGTTTCCATCAGGTAATGTGAACGGTTTGGACCTACAGAATAAGCGAGTTAAAATAGCCGCTGTGAAAGATTATGATAAGAAGATTTTGGTGAATGAGCGAACTCTACGTTACGACACTTTAGTAATGGCCGTAGGCTCTTATTCCAATTCGTTCGGGACTCCCGGAGTGAAGGAACATTGTATCACTTTAGATTCTCTTTGGCAAGCGGAAATACTTCGAAGAAGAGTTTTAAGTAAGTCAAGTGTCCCCCAATTATTTTCAGGAATTTCTATTTTTTCAAAAGGAAATTAAGATGAATCTGATGTGATCTTCAGGTCAGGCCCTCGCCGTAATCATGAACCAAAATGCAGGTGAGGGTCCAGTAACCGAGTTAAGGATAGGAATCGTGGGTGGAGGTCCAACGGGGGTGGAGCTTGCAGCAGAAATCTATCACACCACTGCAGTGATGCACAGATTTGGTGCCCACATTCTTCCCGAACGACTCCAAATTTCGATCATGGACGGAGGTCAAAAACTCTTGGCAGCCAGTGCCAGCGACGCCCTATCAAATTACGCTAAGAAAGAACTAGAAAAGCGAAATATAGAAGTTAGGCTTGGCGCCAAAATCAAAGCAGTCACTGAGAAAGGTTTCGATCTTGGGGATGGCACCTTCCTCGAAAAGGACATCAAAATTTGGACCGCTGGAATCAAAGCCCCAGATTGGTTAAAAACTATAGGATTGGAGGTGAATAAAGGTGGTCACATAAAAGTCAATGAAAATCTCCAAACTTCCGATCCGAGTATTTATGCCATCGGGGATTGCGCTTGCGCTCCATTCCCACAATCGGGAAATCCAGAGAGATGTCTCCCGGCCACTGCACAGGTCGCCCATCAACAGGCGGAATGGCTGGTGAAAAAATTGAAGGCGAACTTGAAAAATAAATCGTGTCCACCGTTCCAGTACAACCCGAAGGGGATGTTGGTTTCACTGGGGACGGGAGCGGCTGTGGGGAAGGTCGCTGGTCCGAGTAAGCAACATTATATCGAGGGACGTGGGGCCAAGGCTATTTACTCTTCTTTGTATCGGATGCATCAAGCTGCTTTGTTTGGAGTGACGAGGACTGCGCTTTTAATGATTGGAGATAAATTTAGGAAGGCGGCAATGCCGTCTTTGAAATTACATTAAGATCAAAGGACTCCAGACCAGACCGACCAAATTCTCAAGTGTGGATATTTTTTTAATTGACTTTTGCTTGACATGAAAATAAAATATTTCTACAAATACTCAAATAATATTTTTTCCTAAAACTTTTATTTAATTTTATGTAAATGCACAAAAAGATGTACTTATTCACCTTGGTCAACTCCCATTTGCCCATTTTCATTCAAGAAAGCGTCAATATCTTTATAGCCGTAGTCCAAGTATAAAGAGTTGTCTATGCTTCTTAAAATTGCCTTTCGTATCATTTCAACTGATTTCTTTGACAAATTCGGAATCCTTCGGAGATAATCACTAGCAAAGCCCAGGAACTGTACAAGAAAGTGGAGGTAAAAAAATTCATTCTTCAAAAATTATTACCATTTTAAGGTACCTCGTGATTGAAGTCGCAGGTTCCCCTGTTATTTGTATAATGGCTAAACGTATCTAGTACATCCGTTACTACTCCTTCGCCCAGTCTAAAAATTTTTTATGAAGTTAAAATTAGCTAAAGTTGAAATTAAGTTAAATGTTTTGAAAATATTTTAAGGAGTTACGTTGCTACAATGGCATTAATTTGTTCCTTCATAATGTCCCAAAGAACCTACAAGAAAAAAATCAAATCAATTGAAAATTTCTTATAAACATTGGCCGCGGAACAGGGGGGGGGGGCACAAGGCCTTACCTTTCGACCAATCGGATTTTTTGCCATACTATTCAAAATCATCAATCCATGTGTGGTGGTATTTATTACCAAATGATTGCGATTTATTATGCTGTTTACGAGTCTAAATCCAAAAAAATGCGGGCTGTTCAATTTCACTTCAAAAATGGAAGCCCAAATGCTTCCGGTTTAAAGAACACATACAGTTTTAAATTATCCATGTTCTTATCGCAAGCAAGTGCCCTCGCTAGGAAACTCCTTTGCCGGGGATTCTGTGTCAAGGAATATTGCAGCATTAAAAAGTCCACTATGGAAGCATCCTTTGAATTAGCTACTGCTGAGCAGTAAACAGTTTGCTGGATGTCCACTAAAATACTAATTGCAAAAATTAATTGCGATTTCAATTCAATGAATTTTTTTGCAACCAAAAATGTAAATACTGACGGATTTTTTGTTGGCTCCAGTTTCCATTTCGCCATATAATCTTCAACTGCATTTGTGCATATCTCATCATCCAAAGTGCACATCCACTCGAAGAACATGCTGTACATAATTATATTGTAAGGTTCATCGTCTATTCTTAACGCTCCCAACCGTAGGAATGGAGCTTTGATTTTCTCCAGAATGAATTTCTAAAATTCATAGTTTAGAAAATATTTTCTGAAACAGTTGCATGAAGATATCTAAACTTCTGTAGAAATCTAGCTCACCTTAAGCTTTCGGCTTATTGGTGTTTCCATTACGCGGAGAAAAACGCGTCGGAAATTGTTGAACACGGTTGTCCAAACAATGTATTCATCCTCATTCTCAAGATACTTTGTTAGTGACATAGCATGATGAATAGTGACATAACTAATGTGGGCCAAATTTTAATTATAGTTTTCCTTCAAAATAAGTCTAATTTCCAGCTAATTTTGTCTTTTGATTTATATTTTGCCCTACCGAGCTCTTCCACTCCGGAAGTAGTCATCAAATAACTGACTTCTCGATGCCACTGGTATGACTGTGTGATTTTCCATGAGTTGTTTTACAATTCTTTCCGTTAAAACTTGATCGTAAATTACTCGATAGTAGCCTCTTGCATTTGGGTTGACAATAACTAATTCAAATAAGTTTCTAGATTTTAAAAATCTTATTTACAAAAATTGTTTAAAATCAAGAGCAGCGGAACCGGGGGACAGTAAGACCTTAAAAACCTTGAAGTAACTTACTCCAATCCTGCAAAAAAAAATTAATTTATTTCAATTAACACTGATGAAGTACATGAATTACAAAAAAAGTTACAATTACAAACCGTCGGATTGTCCAAGTCGATGTAATGGGAATTTCTGCAAAATAATTAATTTTAGTTTTGAGTTTGCAAAAATAACTGTAATTAAAATTAAGTACGTACGTATCCGGTTCCATTACATCAAAAGGTGGGGTATAATCCTCATCAAAGTTCGGTTTGGATTTGGTGATGTACCAAATGGGCACGTACCATAAACCCGGTTCAATTTTGTTATTTGGAGCTTGATGCAGAATGAAACGCTGTTGAGTTAGATAAACCCTCCGAGGTCCACCTTGATGCACCTNTTTAGTTTTGAGTTTGCAAAAATAACTGTAATTAAAATTAAGTACGTACGTATCCGGTTCCATTACATCAAAAGGTGGGGTATAATCCTCATCAAAGTTCGGTTTGGATTTGGTGATGTACCAAATGGGCACGTACCATAAACCCGGTTCAATTTTGTTATTTGGAGCTTGATGCAGAATGAAACGCTGTTGAGTTAGATAAACCCTCCGAGGTCCACCTTGATGCACCTGCACGAACATATTTGGTAATTGGTAATGCATTTTTATAAAATAACTTAAGCGTTGAGGCTTGCCAAGATAACTGGAAATCCAGTTTTCGCTAAATACGGTTTCATAATCGTTGAAATCGGGTAATGTAGGTGTAAACCATCTTCATTTGCTACTTCTTGCATTATTGCAAATAGATCATCTTGAGAAGTGCTCATCCACCGACTGAAATAAGTACAAAAAAACTAATTGGTAAAATTTTTACGGCTGGGGTAATGCGAGTCACATACAATTTTTTGAAGTAACGCTTGAGTCCTTTGAAAAATACTGGTTCGGTCACTCTAGAATAAAGTTTTCTACTCAAAATATTTCCCATGAAAGTTTTTTGATAATTTGCAACTGATTTTGTACATAGTGCTTAGCATGCGGATAATCGAAGCGCCTTTCTCATATTCAATATGAAAGGGTAAATAAAAGACTCGATCAGTCTCGTTACTGCTGATTGGAACTGTGTCAGGACCTTCATCGAATTCCATAGCCCTGCAATCGGATTAGATTTAAATTAATTTTAAATCGCTTTATTTTTTTTAGTTTTAAAATGTGAACTTAACATTGAACGAGATCTAGAACTTGTCGCTGTTTTGCACGAAAGCTTATTCCGGACTTATCCGCTCCTGTCAATTAAATAGCACTTTATAATTCAAAGTAATGTACAAATTTTATCGTAATTAAATTCACGAACCGATAAATTGAAAGTAACGAGCAAAACCCTCCTACCAGAAAAAAATTTAAAATCTGTTAAATCAGAATTTAAATAATTTAATTAAAAGAAAAATTTGTTTCAAACATTGAGCCAAAAATCGTTCCACCATCTGCAGGTAATTAAGTTGCCAAACCCTGAAATTTTCATTGATAATTTTAGTTAAAATTAGATCCGAATTGAATTACAGTATCAGTTTGCCCTCTAATGGTAACTCAACCTTACATTGATGTGCGTACTCGTGAGCAATCACTACAATTTAAAAAAAACAATGAAATTAATATTAAATTATTTTTCTTGAAATATTTCAACGTACATGAAACTCCACTAAAGAGATCGAACTGCGGATCTAAACCCTTTTTCCAAACCAGAAATTTCGTTCTGAACGTGATTCTGAAATTCAATTTCAAATTCCGGAATAGAATTAAAATTTTTTATGCTTAAGAAAATTCGAGCGTCAATTTTTTCTTACAGTCCAGGATGCTCCATACCATGAAGCTGGAGAAATACATAAAAAATTTAATACCTTCATAGCAATTTTAAATATAACATTCATTTTTATATGCGCAATACCCACGTTCAATTGAGGAAGTGCTAAATTTTCCATTTTCTTGTAAGGTAATTTCCAGTCAAAAAGGCGTTCAAAATAATAAACGATATGTGCGGACACATCCGCTGCAAAATTTACGCTTGAGTTTGCTAAATCACTTGCTGGAACCCATGTCTTTAACCAAAACCAAAATATAATTAATTTATATTTAAAATTAAAATGCTTCCGTAATTTACATGAATTGGGATACGGCTGTGTGCGGTTTCAACATTCACAAAGTCCGTTAAAACAGCAAACGCAATTAGATAAGTCGGATACTTTAAGGCTTTTTCGTAAATATCCCAAACCCATCCTTCAGATCCATTTCTGCAGTAAAATTTTATTTTCAACAAATCAAAGTAAATTTGAGAGAATTTTTAAGGTAGGTTTAAGGCATTACATTGGAACTGGGTTTCCAACTTTTGGCATGTTGCTGAAGCTGGAAGGAAATAGAAATAAAATTAGGAATTTTCAATTAAAAAATCGCAGATTCCTATACACACCTTATGTATTTATCTGCCGGTCTTCCAACTTTTACGGTGAATTGTGCCTTCATGTGTGGTCTAAAATTAAAGGAAATTTTTCGGTGAGAAAATCGAACCCCGGAATTAATTTACTCCGAGCTTTTTTTTCAAATATAATTTTGTGTTTATTTTTACGCACTCATCAAAGCAAGGAAAAGCTCTTGAGGCATCATCCTTCTGAAATTGGGTCGCAATGCCGGTCTTCATGGTTCCATCACTCCCCATGTATCTATTACTGTAAATACCAGCTTGAAGCTCATCCGGATCATACACTTTTGATACAAACGACATATGAATAACGTATTCCGCTCCCTCTGTAAGCTCATGGTCTAAAAAGAGTGTAAAAAAGTTGCGCTCTTCCTCCATATTATGACCTGTGACCTTCACTTTCGTCGCATTTGGCCAAGTCGTGTCCATTCTCACAGATTCGGAAATGATATGAATTTTCTTCGCGTGTAAAGTGACGACATAAGTGGCATCCAGAACCTTCACTGTGATATCCACATGTCCTGGTGCAGTGAATGGCTTTTCTCCAGGGGCTGGAGGATGCTCCATAATTGGTTTGATTTCCAAGTCGTAATGAAGCGGCCAAACGACAAGAGGTAAACGGTAGCTTGTGATCGTTTTGAAATATGCTTTCCTTGGGCGGGTCCGATAATTGTAGGCCTCATCGTAGCTCATACCTATTTTATTTAATTCACAATCACGATCCGTTAAAAAATTACTATAATTTCTCAACTAAAATTACTTACCCATTGGGAAATCTTCTTTATCGTTCATTATGATGTAGTCAGAGGATGCCAATTTTGTGAATATGCACAAGACAACGCCCCACTGGGCGAATCGCTCCAAATATCCTCTCATGTCTTAACGGTAAATTCAGGTTTCACAATAAATTTTTTAACATGTCTAATAATTTTGTTGGCAAATTTCGAACTAATTTACTTTGAAATCGAGCCATTCGTTTAAACTCAGACAGCCAGCTAAGCTCAGACAAACTTTAAGATGATTTTACGATAATTTTTACGTGATCAGCATTTATACTACGCCTTGTTATTTTCCCGTCGTTTTTTACGTCACACGCCGGTTTGATCTAGACATCCGTACCATTTACGCGTATATAATCAGTTAAGAACAGTCTGTATTTATTTTAATGGATCGGTACGTGTTATGATTGCAAATTAATGAAAGATTGACGCAACTTTGACTCAATAAAAATATCAAGTCTTATTCGAATAAAAATGGTTAATTACTAATTAATTACATTTTGTCACGCGAGTTGAAATCAGTTCAATAAATAATAAATACTTATCGATATAAAGCATAAATATTTCCTCCGCGCGTGTACCTACTTCTACTTCTATAGAACAATGACCGTTTCAGAAATTATTATTTATTATACGACTTTATTGCAGACTTTCCATACCATACCATACCAAATAAAAGTTTTATGGAGCAGTCGATTGGAAAATGATTTAACGAAGTAGACACATGATTGATGAAAAGGTGGAATCTTTGTAAAGAATGCAGCGCTTTTTATACTTACTTAGGGCTTCCAAAAATTTCTTATCATTTCCGTTTTAGTTAGTCTCACCGTCTCGCCTGCTTATCTGCCAGCTAATGATATGATAATGATTACTACCTAACAAAAATAACTCAAGGACCTAACTACTTTTTGGTTGAAGCAAGTAAATTGGGCAAGCCCATGCAGCACGTGGAATGGATGAGGTCAGATCTGATCTGAAGCCAAGATGGTTGATGCTTATGAATGCTAATTCATAAACTGAATTGGCAATTGCCAATATCTGTTTTAAGCCTAAGGAGGGTCAAAAAGCATTTGATAGGAATGCAAATGGCTAATGAGCCTTGTAATTTTCATGCTAAAATGTTTTCCTTACGGTTACTCTTATCTGACAGCTTTACTATTCATTAGTGTTTTAATTGGACCTGGGGTATTCCAAAATGAGGCGATTGATATTCGTCCTTTTGATTTGCTCTGTGTGGGTAGTTCATGCCCAAAACGATTTAAGGGATATCCAGCAACGGAATCCTAGAGCTTATCAAAATTTTGAAATCCTGGATTCGGATGGAAACTACGTTTTAGAGTGGGTCGTTAACTGGCAAGAAAATAGAATCTACTTTGACGTGACTGTAAAAACAGTTGGTTATGTAGCCTTTGGATTATCTGCCAAAGGAGATGTAGAAGGTGCAGATATTGTCATTGGAGGAACTAACGATGATGGAACATCATACTTTTCGGTAAGATCAGATTTCAAATCTGGAAATTAAATAAAGGATGCATTATTAACGGTGTTCTTGTGAGCAGGACAGACACGGTGTTCGTATTGGCGTGCCCCAAGTTGACCAAAGTCAAGATTGGCAGCTAGATTCAGCTAGTGAGAATGCCACCTACACATTCCTCAGTTTTTCAAGGTCGCTGGACACTTGTGATGATGATGACTACTTAATTACAGTGAGTATTCTCCTATTGCCCCAGAACCTCACGGATGAAATATAATTCGGAATTCCAATTTTGTTTTTGGAATAGGAAGACACAGTCATTCTATTGTGGGCATATGGTCAAACTGATGATCCTAGTCGAGGTTGGGACACAAACCGAAACCGTGGGGAATATGCGGTACACTTACTAAATCCTAACGTAGTACCACGAGCCCTGAAAGAATACTCATTTAGACCAGGCCCTCCACCAAGGAGTATTCTCAGAAGAGAGAACCTCAACATTTGGAACATTTCAACCAGAAGGAGGCTTCCTCCTCATCAGACTCTTTATGACTGTTCAATCCACAAAGCCCCACGATTGGGGAGGAAGCATCACATTGTCGGCGTGAGAGACAGTCTGTAATTTCTTAAATTATAATTATAATTGAAGAGGATTTAAATCATAAAAATAAAATTTTCTTCCAGTATCATGTTCGCCTTGAATCAGAGGAAGCCCTAAGGCATACTCATCATCTCGATCTTTACCGATGCCATACCCCTTCCGGCTCAGAAAGGCAGATTTTCGAAAAGTTTGTGAATGGATCTGAGCAGACATGTTACCTCACATTGCAGCCAAGTGGGCCAATGCCGACCCAATACTGTACAGAGCGAGTTAATGCATTCAGTATTGGGGGTAGAGTAAGCAAATAAAGTTTTCTTTTCATTCCAGCGTTTCTTAGGATTTAATTTGAGTAATATTTCAAGATTACATTCTACCCGGATCAAGTTGGTCAAGCATTTGCTGAATCCGAAGACGAATATTACCTTCTCCAAGTTCATTACGATAACTCTGATAGACTCACAAATTTGGAATACACTATCAACTTGGACATGTACTACACAAACAGTTTAAGGCCAAATGAATTGGGATTATTGAGCGTTGGCCATGCCATTCCTGGGTCGCCTTCCCTCTTGGTTCCCACAAACAGTTCAAGTCATCAAATATCGGGTCACTGCAGTGCCCCATGCACACAAGCCATACTTCCTCCAGAGGGAATCAACGTTTTTATGACACTCCTCCACACTCATTATTCGGGGCGTAGGGCGAGATTACGTGTCTTCCGTGGAGGGGAAGAGCTACCTTGGCTCACTGAAGACAGAAACTATGACCCATTCTTTCAAAATTTTCGGGTACTCAATGGAGAAAGAAAAATACTTCCTGGAGATCACCTTACGACAGGTAAATAATTACACCAAACACTAATGCAAAAGATTTCCAAAAAGTTAAATTTGAAAATAATTTAGAATGTGAATACGACAGTACCTGGAATAATGGGTCAATAATGGGAGGTTTTGCCACAACCCAGGTTTGAGTTCAGTAAATAATTGAGATTTTTTTGCGAAGGCATCAAGTGTCGGTTTTAACTTATTTCTTAAATCTAAAAAACAGGAAATGTGCATCGGATTTCTATTCTATTACACAAAAGTCAACAACATTGTCCTATGCCGATCTCAGATTGAAGACCCTTCCTACTGGAGACGTTACTTGGGCGTCAACAATATAACTTGGTAAAAATTACATATACTTTTCTTGTACGCACAAATCTACTCATTTCTATTCATTTTTCAGGGACGAAAGCCAACTGGACTATACCGCAACTTCCCCCAGACGACTTGCAGGAATGACCATGGCCAGAATCTCAGACACTCAAGTCCGTTGGACACAACAG